>LJIJ01002634.1:0-25080 GCA_001718145.1 Orchesella cincta
ACCGGATAAACATAGTGGGTTCAGTCATTTATTCCTTGGTGCGAGGCTGCAACAACTAATGATAAACTCGACTCACGCAATATATGCAGACAGTCGTTTCATTTTAAGTACAACAGAATAGTTGTAACTACGTAAAGCTCACCAACAGGTTCAAATATTATTGCGTTTTCAGAAAAACTGTTAACTTAATCTAATTTGCAATTAATCTTAACTTAATTTCATCAATGATATCTTACATCTTCAATAAAGGCTGTAATATGTATTTTCCAATCATCAACATTTCTTCCTTCAGTACGCGGTTGTGATAGACAGCAGTGATGTGAAATTGTAAATTGGTAGCAATCTTTCCAAAATGTAAGTTGTCATTTTTGTCAATTATGACCCTTAAAATTAACGACTATTAATGACAGGTTGTTAAAAAAAAATTCAATAGACACTTTGCATTTAAGTTGCCGTCGATATTGTTCTTGAGAACCTTCCTATATTGCTCAAACTCTCAAAATACTCATTTAAATTTAATGGTCTAAATCTTAGTGATTTCAAAACTGACACATCATTTCCAAAGGTGGTAGTAATTTACATCCAATAGTTCTGTCTTTGAATAACAAGAACAGGTTACAACAAACAACTAGACAGTCAAACTAGGTTTCCTAATTTGCTTGACACTATGTTGAGTACTACCAACACTCTTGCTTGGAATACTTCCCAAAATTCACTACTAAACTTGTTTCTTGATGCTACAGTCCAATTCATATGGGATAAAGAGAAATTCACTCACCCAAATAACGTTACTCCAATGCATTATTTACAATGCATTTTTATTTCACAACAGTCCATGCAAATCCAATAACACTGTTTCAAATTCTGGTAAGATACACTGCCTTCAGGTCGATTTCTACGAGCGTTTATTGCAAACGAACTTCCGAATCATTAAAAGCCAACGATTTTCTGTTCAAAACCTTCTGCTTGTATCCAACTATTTATTCCCCGTAGAAGGGTTAGGTAACCCCGTATTACAATTGGAAATTAATTTATTAGGCAAAACGCTACGCCGCAAATATCCTACCGCAGTATTACTCCGTACTCAAAACACCTACATACCACCAAAATCTGGATATGAAATTCGCTATGCCCTTTCAGTTTTCACTTCAACGTTTCTATTCTTTGTCGCGATTGAAGTAGATACCATTAAAATGGGTATCGTTCCTTGTTTTGGTCTTCAAAATAGATGTATTGGAAGCTACGGAAACAAATTTAAAATCGAGTTACAAACGTCCGCTAAACGCTGTGGATCAATGCAAACCCTGACAAGTTATTGGGAAAAGCTTCACTCAAACGTGAAGTATAAGGTTAACACAGAAAATCCCATGAAAACTTGCGACTCCATTGACTGGACAAGGGTTTATGATCACTCTCTCTCAGCAGAAACGTGCAAAATATATGAAGTTTACTTCAAGTATGTCAACTGCACAAATCTTCGTACCTGTTTGGATGATCACTCACTTTACCTAAAGCTCTGGATGCGACATATTGATCCAAGAATGAACTCCAACCACGTATTTCCCTTTGCACAAAATCATGAAGAGTATTCATTTCAAGTTGCCTTTCCAAAAGTCCATTTCTTTGATTCAAATCTCACCGCATTTTTAAATCCATTAAGATTGGAAGTGTGGATGTGTGCCTTGGTAGCAGTTCTTGCAATTTTCATATGGTTAGTGAAAGCCGATAAATTACCAGCTCAACACGTCATATTTTGGGAATATTCAATGATTCTTGAACAAGAAATCGTTCAAAAACAACGGACAGGAATTCAAGGAACGATTCTTTGCATTCTATTGATTTTCACGGTGTTTCAATTGCGACAATTATATTGCACTTCTCTGTATTCTTTCATGACAGCTGAAAAGCAGCCGAATGATTTCCCAGAAAGCATGGAAGAACTGCTGCTTCGGACCGACATTGATGTTCTTGTCCCTGATTCATTGATGCATTTCTTTCATGATGTTGGTCATGAACCAAGGATACCTCGCTCTCTCGTTGATTTTTACATTAATTCTGCGTAGATCTTACGTAATGTCTCGGGATAGTGATAAAAGTTATAAAATGCAAATTGAAACTTTACGTAACGCATCTAATGGGCAGTTTATAAGTTATGGAATTTTCCAGTCGTACCTTACAAGAATACGGAATTGCTGTCGGAAATCGTAATTTTGGGGCTGCAAACAAAATCGATGGAAAAGCATCACCTTGTTAAATTCAACAAATTTGCAGTTATTTGTGACAAAGACTGTATTGTTAGTGTGGCCTTTAGTACACAGACCAGATTAATTCAGAGAAAGCCGAAACACGGAGGATTCTTTAGCGTGACTCAGTTTTGGCACCAAATTGATCGGAATTTTGCAACATTTCGAATTTCTAATTTTTTAAGTTCACTGGTTCATTCGGGTCTACATGATAAAATTACTAGTGGTTTTAGACAGATGCAGCACTTTATGCTTCTAAAAAGGAGAATGAGTGAATTGAGAAATGGAAAGATAATGGCTTTTCTGCAGAATTCTTTAAAAGGCAGTCAAGAAAACAATGAAAGACAGCACGACTAAATGCATTCGTGGTACAATTTTATGCTGTTGACAGTTATGATTTTTGGCATTTATTTCGCTTATTCTTGAAATTTATGGCTTGTAGGATAATTAGATTGGGCAATAAGTAAACAAATATAATTTTTGACGGATTCTGGCCAAACTTGTATGTGATAATTTTTAAATAGGAACAAGGACTCTGTGCTTTTGTAAATTCATACCGGTAGTATTCTTCAATCAACGTGCAACTTCGCATTTCGGGGTTTTGGAATACATCGTTTTTGATTGCACGTATTTTGAAATATAAATAATTAATAACGATAATAACAAACTTAGTTGAATTGAAAACGAAGTCATTTAGTTTAAAATATTGAAGCGGCCTAAATTTTAACAATCCAGATGACAGTTTTCTTACACATGTATAACTGATCACATATTGATTATCCTCTTGGTGAATTACCACTTTTCCAAGAAACGTTTTTGATAAATCAGCAATACACTGATCCAGCTGCTCTCTAAAATGCCAGTCACTCCACTCCCATCTCAAATCTATCAGCGTTAAAGTTGCGTACGATGGAAACTCTGAAATTAAATTTTCGAATAAACATTTGTTTTAATATAATCATTTATAGGTGATTATGTGTTACCTTTATCGGTTCCCCAAAAGTAATCTCAATTCAGATATGTCGCTGTCTTCAACGTCAAAATTTCTTCACCTTCAAACCATTTCTTGTATTTTTTCATGGTTTCATAAGTTGACATGAACGTCCATTGCTTCAACCAGCCTTTTCTCGAATGCATGTATTCTTCTACGAAGATAATCAACCTGGACAGTCAGTTCTGCGTAAGGCTCGAATCCTTGGTTGGCAAGTCCACGCATTTGAGTGTTGTCAGCTAAATATTCAAAAATCCGACCTGTGATTGACATTCAGCAACCTAAAATTTAAAAAATTTAAATAATGACAGCATTATGAATGTTTTGTTTCTTTATTTGTTTATTGTACTCCGCAGTTACTTTTGTTTGAGAGGCATGAGAATTTGGGGAAATGTGTTTCCAGACGAACAATAATTTTTTGAGCGTCATCAAGTAATTTTCCGTCTTTGTGAACTTGAGAACGAAAACGCTGCTATTTTTACTACCCATGATAAATTTCTTATCAATTTTGTACAAACTTTTATTTTTTGGGCGCTGAATGAATTGAGTAAAAACAATTCTTTCAATTTACTTAAACCAAAATATCGAATTTTTCTATCTCTATGCTGAAACTAACGGTACGTGCAGAACTTAAAGAAAATTCTAGACAGAGATGGTGATTAAAGTGCCTATTTCGTAGCAATAATAATGTAACTTCCTTAGAACCAGGTTCTGTTTTAAAGGGAATAAAAAATCGTTGAAACGGACTGACTCAATACCTACTTAACTTAAGTAATGAAAATTGTAATCTTAAACAATTTATATCTAAATCCACGCCAAAAGGTTTCTTGCATATATCACTTTACGTAGCAAAAGAAAGAGAGAAAGTTTTAAAATTACATTACAAAAAAAATTACTGCTTACAACGTAATTTAGCAATCTTTGTTTTTAAATTAAAAGGCAAAGTAGAATATAACTTGTTTCCGTATTACTGAATTTTTCAAGAGAACTGTAAATGGTTTTTTATGTCAATTATCTTTTCAAGTGTCAACCACCACTCTTGCATGATAACTTGCCACAATGGAGTCCTCTGCTTTTTGGAGAGTGTAAATCCCTGTTGTGCATGAAAAAATGACTGATTCTTTGGAAAGTATAGACTTTCTTACGATTAATGTGCGGATGCAAGGCAATGGTGACTCATCTTGAAAAAGATGTATGAATAATGTTTGGCAGCTCAGGAATCTGTTAATATCTGTCGAGGCGATGATAATAATTTAAGCCTGCTGCATTGTATCTTTCTTGACTTGTCTTGAGCTTTCTCGCTTTTGCACCTGATTTTCTTCACATGAAACTGTTTGTTTCCTTCCAACTCCGTTGTGGCCATCATTCATTTTCCACCCGTCAACATAGAATAACAAACATGTTGCCTTGAAATGCCTTTCCAATTTATTTCCGTTTATTTTGTAAGTCAACTTTGTTCTTGTAACACGCAAAAGCAGGAAAGGTAGAAGCCAAATAATAATTACGTTTTTTACATAGTCTCAAATGGGTTTGGGAATTTTCTGGATATTGAAGGTGTCATATCTGGTATTCTATATATTAAAATACGATATGAAAAGTTATAATTTATACATAACTACCGTCATGAGATTCGATTTTCCATATTTTTATGAAGAAGTTTACCATACGTAATTTATATGAATTGAAATTTTTGCATTTGAAATTGAATTTCAGCTGTAGGGTGAACAAGAATGTACTTAGTAAGAAGATGTGAGCTCAAAAAAACAAATAAATAAATCTTTTTCGTCCAATTGTCAAGCTGAAAGGAAACCAAACCTCAAGGAACAGATGAGAGAATCCTATGAAAATATTGAAATACAAATTCGGCGGCCAGCTTTTTTCGGTAATAAAATGTATTAAAACTTTTGACGCTGCAATTTCCTTTGATTTAAATTGTTAGCAAGTATTTTAAAATGAACCTTGTTGTGTTGCCATCGTTTCAAATTCATTCAAATATAATCAACAATAAAAAGTTGTTTTTTCTGAAAACTCATTTACTGTATCCGACTTTGTCACATATTTAATTTATATTGAAGAAAAGTAAGATATATTATCACGTACGTGCCGCGTACGTAAATATATACCCGCATTTAGTTTCCTATGCAATTGCCAAAACCTAATAACTTGTCTTAAACAAAAACAGAAATTCGAGATTCGAACCACCGAGATTCGAACTCGGGATCTCCTGTTTACTAGACATGCGCTTTAACCAACTAAGCTAATATGGCGCCACATGGCTAAACGAGTTTGGGTAAAAGACATAATCAGGCATGACAGCTTTTTCTGCTTGGCAATCATGCAATGTGGTTATCATATACTAAACACTTGTGTTCTGTTAATCTTTAATTTCTTCACATATTTACACTTTCCATTTATATACAATCCTCACAGAACAAGGTTGATGGAAATCAGTACAGGTTTTGCTTCTGGCTTCGAACGTTCTACGTCAAGTCAAATAGCAGTTATCATCATTGTTGAATCATCATTAATGAATAAGTATTTTTTTGAAAATTTGTAATATTTGAAATCTTGGTAAAAATGATTTAAATCAAATGTACATGGATCATGGCAAAATGTTATTAGTCACTATGTTAATATTTTTGTTTGTTCATTCTTGTATCAGATTAGATTGATTCTGAGAATCAATTGTTTTATTGCTACAATTGTAATGTTATGTGTGTGAATGATCGTAAGCTCGTGCTTGTGTGTGCAAAGTATTGCCTAGACTGGGAATCGAACCCAATGTACCCCGCTTGCCGGGCGAGTGCTTCTGCCACGAGTACACAGCCACTGTTGCCACAACACTACACAATATGTGGACTTTGTCCCTGGACTCAGTCGCACATACCACAACTCACCCTTTCGGAGTGGTTGTGTAGCTTACGATCCAAGTGACTTCCTCGGAAACGAGCAAAAGACTAATCAAGGGGTGGAAGGCCACGGCTCGCATCAGGGCCGTCACCGCGAATTCTTAGCAGGGTGGACATAGGGATTATTGTTTTTTATCCAGTTAGTATCAAATTCATAGAAACATGGTCTATGTGTAGAATTTAAAACTATCGGCAACTTGTTTCGACATATAATTATTCTAAATTATTACGCAAACACAGCATTTGCAACTGCGTGTGAGATTTGCATGCACTTTTGGCTGGGTTTCCTGTGGATCTGCCAATATAATGAATTTTTTAGTTTGATGTACTTACGTTAAGCCTAGACTGAAATTACACAGTAAATTTAACACAAACATTTTGCAGATAAATGTCTTTGAGTATAACGTTTTGATTAACATCAAGCGTTAGGGTTTCCGAATCGTCATTTCATCATTCAATGTCGTCACCGTGTAGCAAAAACATGGGTATGTTAAGAATGGAAGGATAACATAAACTTATTAATTAATGCATTACGTATTAAATTATTAATTTAAGTTATCAAGAATATGTCAATATATTCACAAATATGAAATTGCTATTCTGTAATGAAGAAAGGAATGCGATTTAAACAAAAAATCAGCCACTACATTGATTTGCTGAAATCTTTTTTTATGCCATTTCGTTAGAATGCATATATGGCACATGTTGAAGAAATCTACATTTTATTACATCAGCCTTTGCCAAAGAAAATGGAAGTATTGTATGATAAGAGCTCTCAGACTCGCGTGAATCCATCTCAATTTGATACAAGAGTAAAAAAACTTGGCCTGCAAATTAATTTGGCTTCCATCAACTTTACGTTCATGACTTGAAACGTCTAATGTTGTAAAAATAAGGGCTTGCTTTGAAGTTGAAAGAAACATTGCCCTAAATATGAGTTAAATGTAACAGAAATTTTCTTTATACAATATCAAGTGTACCATGAAGGAAAACAAGGTCCTTAAATATACAAATACTCGTTATAACGTGGTACATTTGCAAAATTAATGAAGAACACTTTACAAGCATTACTTGAATTTCGTTTATAGTTTATAGGGTGGACACGGGCATCGAGGTGGACATTGTCCCACCTTGTCCGTCATTGTGACGGCCCTGGCTCGCATAGTATCGTGGTCGTTGTGTGTTTCACCGAGAGACGCTCACTTGAGAAGGAGGCCGTAGAAGCACTCGCATTCCTGTCGACTGCGCCATGTAATGTTATGTGTGTGATGATCGTAAGCTCGTGCTTTGTGTGTGCAAACGTAATTGGCCTAGACTGGGATCGAACCAATGTACCCCGTTGCCGGGGCGAGTGCTCTTGCCACTGAGCTACACAGCCACTGTACAACAACATACACAATATGGGACTTTGTCCGGGACTCAGTCGCACATACCAAAATATAAGCATTCTATTGCTCTTTCGACTAGAAATCTTTTCTCGAATTACATATGTACTACCAATTTCTCAGTATAGAAGGTTAGTCCTTCTATCATGTTTTTCGCATAGGACATTTGTTCGAAGTTGTGTTTAGTTAATTTTTCTAACAAAAAGTTAAGTTTTTCATAATAACTTTTTACCTTACAACATTAATTGAGTGAATTTTATTTATTCATCATGATATCTCGAAGGTAATTACATCATGGAATTTCATTTACATGTATGACTAATCACATTGCTAATAACTTCATCAATCAACTTTGAATTTTCATCATTGTCATTATCGTTACATATTGCATTCTGTTGTTTTTTTAGTACAATGCTAACACGGCTTTTTTAAATATTCTAATATTTGTAATACTATTAGTTATGATTTCATTTGGTAGTTGAAGCCATCCAGTGACTGCTTGGTTCTTGAAAGTCCTTTCTCCCCAGTTGCTTTTTTGTAGGTCTTGATAGGTTGAAGGTATTTGTTGTTTCTAGTATTTATAACAGTTTTATGCGAAAAGTCCAGGTAGTTCTGTAGAGTTTTACAATTGGAAAAGGTAATGTTATAAGTAAAAACTAGGCTTTCATATACATACATATACTTGGGCATGAGCCATTCAAGGGTTTTACATATCTCATTAGTAATACTGTCATATTTTAATTTATTGGTGACAAATCTCGCAGAGGCTTTTATTAAACGGTTTAGTTTATTCAGGTTTGCTTGAGATAACTTGTTTAGCCAAATTGGACATGCGTACCTCAACACACTCATTATATATGCTTCAACCAAAATCTTTTTACTCTCAATCGATAGTAATTTCTTAAGCTGGAATATCTTAGACAAGGAGCATAGCATTTTTTTAGCACATGCGCACAGTGATTTCCAAAGGTTAAATTTTCATCTATTATTAGCCCAAGCATTTTAATTTGTGGGACTCTATTTACAGTAACGTTATTGAATTTGATACATACATTTTCACAGAGTTTAAGTGTTTTTGGCCTACCCACTACAAGTAATTGTGTTTTTGTTACATTCATTTTCATTCTATTTTCGTTAAGCCATAAGTTTACACTGTTTAAGTCTTCTTCAATTAAATTAATTGAAGTGGTAAGTTATCAATTGAGGTTCTCTTGAGAATACTTGTATCATCTGCAAACATTGTGGTGTTACAATGTTTAATGTGAAGTGGAAGGTCATTAATGTAGATGTTAAATAAAGACTACTGGTAGCTGCACCTTGTGGGATACCTCTCGTGGTAAATTTGGTTGAGGAAATTTTGTTGTTGTAGCATACAAATTGAGATCTACCTCTTAACATCGAGTTTATAAGTTTACAATCTACACCATACCATTTTTAGTTTGTGAATCAAAAGATCCCTATCTACATAATCGAATGCTTTTTGTAAGTCTAAAGATATAAACATGCATATTTCATTTTCATCGAGAGCTTCATACATAATATCAACTATTTTAGTAAGTGCATGTGTGGTAGAGCTACTTTTTCGAAAACCAAATTGTTTGGTACTTAAAAGATCGTTATTATAAAAGAATTGAGAAAGCTGTTTGTAGATACATTTGTCGAGAATTTTTGTAATAACTGCTTTGTATTGAGATCGGGTCGAGTCTCATTGGTGATGTTGGATTGTTAATCTGTATATACAGCAGATTATTACGCTTGGCCTGTTATTAAATTGAATTTTTTGGCAACATACTTCTAAATTATTAGTTAGTTTAGTTTTTATACTATATTCCAGTATTTTAGGTCATTTGCTATTAAAATCGCAGTACCTGATTTGCCTGCCTCATTAATCACAACGAATCATATTGTAGCCATTATAAACTAGTGGGTTTTGATTTGCTTTTATCATTGTTTCGGAAAGACATAAAATATCATACTTGTGTGTGTTGATAGCTTGTTCTAACTTATGAAAGTTTTTCTTATAGGATCTGATATTGACATGAGCGATTTTAAGACTCTTTTCTTTGGACTCTTACGTGTTATTGTTGCAGCTTTGTTTGTGTTTCCCTTCTATGGGTATCGTCCTCGGTCGTAGGCTTCCGGCTCCTAAAAAGCCGGGTTGACTTGGTATTGTCTTCTTTGTTCTTTTGTTGGGGTTGTTTATTGTGCTGGGAAATCGAAGTACAATTGTCAGGCATGTGTTGTGTGTTTTGTTCTTTTTGTTGCGCTTCGTGATGTATTTTTAATGGAGGTGTTAGGATGATTTATCATTGTACCTGTGGGTAAGTTTGTACTGGAGCTGGCAAAATTAAAGGAATTTTTCCATTGGTGTGGGATGGTTTTCTGCACATTCTGTTGTACTACTGGAACCGATGTTACGTTTATTGCTGTTGGTATTTGAGAGGTTCGCGTATCATTAGTGGTATCGGCTTCCAAATCCAAAGTTTCAGACACCTCGGATTGACTTTCATCCATTAGTTCAGAGTTAATTTCACCTTCTTCGATAACCTCTCCATATTTTACCTTGAAGAGGTAGCTGTCCCATTGAATAGTTTTGGTGTTCCAATTGATTGTAAACTGCACTCCATTGTCAGCGAGTTCATTTCGCTTTTCTCTTAGAATTCCATGGTCGCGTCTTAGTGAGAAAGGGAGGTCTTCTTTAAGGGAAAATGTTCAGGTAAACGCTCTCTGTTATTAAAAGCCATATTTCTATCATTGTGAGTTAAAAATCGTATCCTAATTGGGCGTTTTGCACTTCCTCTCACTTTTCCAACTCGATAGACAGTATCAAAAGCTAGTTTTTGGCCACACAGTTTTGAGATCAGGTCTGTTACCCCTCTTCTTAAGACTTCTCATTCCTATTTTCAGGCACACCAAGAAGTATCAGATTTTGAAAATTGAGTTGTCTATGTAGTTGCTCATTTTCGTATTCGTAAAATTCCAGCTTTTCTAAACGCTTTTCGATTTTGTGGTACTTTTCTTTCATTACTTCAATTTCACTTGAATTGTGTGCGACTGATTTATCAAATTTCACTTCCATTCTGTCCTGTTGTTCACTCATTTTGTCAATTTCTGAATTGTTTGTTTAATATCACCAGCATCATCAAGGAATTTTTTTAGTAGTTCTTCTGTGTTCATGGCTGGAGGTGTGTTTTCATTGGATTGCGTTAAACTTTTGTGAGGTAGTGTCACGGGTCCGAGACGAGGAAATTTTGGTGTTAAGTTTCTATCTTGGTCCGTTGAGCCCATATCTTTTTGTTAAAATGTTAATCCTAGCACTAATGGTTTTGTGTTTATGTATATTAGGTTAAAAAAAATAAGGTATTTCTGTGCAGCTTGAGTAGGTAAGGTTTGTGTTGTAAATGGAATAAAATGCAGAGCTCTGCTGGCCACGTCCTAACAGTTTGACAAGCAAAGAAGAAGTGACAAGCAAAGAAGAAGTGAAATAAACTTCATCATGGGAACAGAAAGAGGCAGCATTCGCAAGCTGACAATGAGGGAAATTACTTGTCGAAGCTCAAGCAATTATCGTTCTTCTTGAAAGAAACTTAAAATTTATCATGCCACTTGAGCAAAAGGTACGTGTTATAAATAACATTTAACTCACAATCCAATTAATAGAAATGCATTATATTCTAGTGACATTATTTTAAATGAATAATTTAGGTTGTGAATGCCAATCACAAATCAAATTTTTGGCGTATCTAATTGGCAAAACGTATATGCGTGGCCTAAACAACGAAATAGGTATGCCCTTTGATGAAGTTATAAACCGGGCAACTTTGCTACGTGAAACCGTACTTGCTTTCGAAAAAAAGCTACTTCAATCAAAAAACGCTCATGAAACACTTATGGAGACCATGAAGAAATTCAAGAAATGGTTTGAAGCAGACGAAATTATTTCGTTGGAGGACAGTGACATTTCTGAATTGAAACTTCTTCTGGAAACAGATGGAAGGTAACGTATTTTGTTCAAATTTACGGATAAAATTTGTGGATTTAAAATAATAAATAATCGAAGAACTTCATTTTAGAGTGGTGACCATTCGCAGTTTTAATGGTGATAAATTTGTAACCGAATGGGACGACGGGAATTTTAGAGCGCAGCTGGAGCAATGTATTCGTGATTTGTCAAAGCTTTATGTGTCACGACGTGCAGCACCCAGAATATATGATGATGATGACTAGGCAAGAGACAAGTTCTGAATCAATTTGGATGTGGTGTTGATTGTGCATCAATTGAAATGAAATGTAAAACAAAAATTATTGAAACCCTGAAAATAACGAAGTTTCCATTTAATATGTTGGCTAATATCAAACCTGTGCTGTATAATAAGCCATGAATACCATTTTATTAAAGAAATGAGCAAACGATCGTAACTGAAAGTAATTAAAGCATTGACATGTTTACCGCAGTGTGTGAACAGGATTGAAATGAATTTCTAGAAACTGAAATTGGAATCCAGGTATCAAGATCTTTAATTTATGAAGTACTAAAAAACAACTTCGGCATGCAAACTGACAAACAATTCAATGGAAAAAGTAAGCAGTCAAGTCACTTGGTCGCGGCATACTTTAGTTATAATTACTAACCATGTGTCAAATCGCATGCACAGTGTTTAGCTTAAAATTAAATGAGACAATTCCATCTCCTCCGCCCATCTAATTTCCGGTCACTGGTAACCTGTAATTAAGGGTGACGGTAGTAGAATTATGCTGCACACAATAACCTCACGAATTCGTACTCGAGATGAAAACTTTATTACTGCCCACTTGATGATTTCATACTAGTGTCCTATTGACAATTGTTGAATTGAGACGCCATTTGTTTTATATCAGATCAGCTTTGCCTTTTGCGTTTAAATGTTTCTTTTAGTTTTGCCAAAAAGAAATGCAAAGCATGCCATGAGTTTTGCACGCAAGCTGAAAACTGCAGTATTCCTCTTTTCAAGTGTAACCACTTACACGTTGTATTTAAATGCCAAGTTACACCCATCCAGAAAGGAGCATAAATTATAATAAAGCCAGAACACGATACGTATTGCAATTCAATATTTTTATTCGTCTATGTTGATGGCAGTAATTCACAAATTTACGAACACTGTTTTTACGCTATCCTGTTTCAAGGCAGTAAAAACCCGGAAACATGCCAGTTTTATCAGCAGCAATTCAGGATTATCTTATCGTATTCTGCACTATGCAATGAAAATTTATACCAATATAAGTATTTTCTAAAAGTTGACTATTGATAAACAAAGGTATATTAGAATAGCATGTCTAACAAAATTGATAAAGCCAAGCCTAATTATCCAAAAAAGTTTTTTAAAGCACGGTCCGTAATTATTTTTCGTTTCTAAAAAACGCGCAAGCAATGTTGTACAATCTAACGAGCCATAAGTAAGCTTACAATTTGGTTGACACAAAAGTCCAGCAAATTTAGAGGTGTTTGTTCATCCATATAATTCACAGAGCCAATAAATGTCCTTAACGGCTGCAACGATTTCATGTATCTCTGACCCATCTCCTCTGTCGTCTGTCTGTCAGGGTCGGGACAACTTGATCTTTGATTACTCTGATGCTGTCCTATGACATCGCATGAACCTTGCTTTGCAAGCTGGAGTATACGAAATCAATCATTAGGGATTCCGCTGCTATTTCCGAACACCAAAGAATGCCAACCGTTCCAATCCTTCCATATCCCAACGCCACGATCTCATAAACTCCCGTTATAAAGAGCAGTTGCATGTAAATAATTGTTGCAGGAATGAGGGCGGTTTGTTGGGTGATCTTGTAATCAGGGCCGTTACCACGAATTTTTTGCAGGGTGGACATTTAGGTATTTATTTATTAATCCAGTCAGTATCAAATTCACTAAACATGGCCTATGTGTAGATTGGTATCATTATCGGCAACTTCCGTTGTTATAAATATAATCGTTATGAATTCTTACGCAAACACAGCTTTCATAACTGCGTATACGATTTTTCATGGACTCATGGTTGGTTTTTCTGCGGACATTCCAGTAAACTGAGAATTTTTAATTTGATAGACCAAGGTTAAGCTGAGATTGAAGTTGTAAAGTGGCATTTAATTAAAGAAGTCACAAGGGTGCCTCAAACTTTTTGGCTCCGATTTTGCTGAAAATTTGTAGGATAGTTCATTTTGATGCGTAGATTACGAATCTGCAATAATTAGTGAAATTTAAAGATCGTGGCGCTACCAGGGAAAAACGGCGAAAAAACAAAAATTCCCACTGTTTCGAAATGCAAAAATTGCTAAATTTCTCTAATTATTGTAGATTCGTAATCTACGCATCAAAATGAACTATCCTACAAATTTTCAGCAAAATCGGAGCCAAAAAGTTTTAGGCACCCTTGTGACTTCTTTAATTAAGGCAACTTTACTGTAAGTTGATAGTGACATTGCACGTTGCAGATATGAGAAGCAAAGCTTTTGAGTATAACTTTTTGATTAACATCAGGTTAGGGTTTCCAAATGTTCAGGTAATCATGCTAATTAAACGTATTGTAGAGATATAAAACAGTCATAACTGGCGTATCTCTAACCTGAACTCATGTAACAAAGAAAAGGAATCATTTAGAGGGAAACAAGCTTCATAAATGTACAAGTCCTCATTATAATGTAGCTTATGTTACATATTTATGAATATGACTTTTATTTACAAGCATTTCTTCATACTTTGTCTAAATTTCCAGGGTGGACACTGGCATTTGAGGGTGGACATTGTCCACCCTCAAAAGCCTATGGTGACGCCCTGGTTGTAATATCTGTTCAAAACTTGGACTTCTCTGTACAATTCAAACCGGAGTGGGAATTGTCTCTGAAATGAACTTGGAAAGTGCTGAAGGTATCGCATAAAGCAGTAACCCTGAATAAATGAGAGATCCATAAGCCAAAATGCAAAACTCCCCATTCCGTCGTCGTGCAGCCAGTTCATGAGAAGAATCAAAAGAAATACGATGACATTTGAGCTGAAACTCCACTCAATATTCGGATCAGAACTCTGACATTCGGGAATTGCAAAATAACCCAGTTGAATGGAATTGCAAGGTCCGTGCCATCGTTGAAAAGAAAAAAGAGTAACGATTCCTGGCGCTCGATTTACGTATAAGGAGACGATTTTCATAAAACGACTTTCAGATTTCGGAGCTTTTCCTGGTCGGAAATCTGAAATAAAATTTAAATGAGTTTGAGTTAAGTGAACATAAAATTTAATTTTTTTTCATTACCTTCTTCATGTCGATGCTCAAAATCCACAAATAAATTGAACAACTCCTTAAACCCTTCCTTTTTCTTGATTAGCATCCATTTTGAGAGGGCACAAACAGCCGTTCCTACGGCAATGAGCCAGCTTATCAGCCGAATTGCCAAATCTTCATCCCTACTTACTTAGAGCAACTGATACCATAATATTACTCCACAAAAGGAGTAAACGAAAGTCTTACAAAGCTCCCAAATCTGCCTGTTTTTACTTGTTAGCGAGATTTTTTCAGAATTTGGGGCAAACTGAAGCGGACACGTTCCCAAATCCTGTGAACTTTTCCAAACATTTTATATACGGAATGAGATTCTCCTTCAGTAACATTTTAAACAGTTTTATGGAGTTGCAATATTTCAGATGTTTAGTTTAATGTTCACTAAATCAGCTCAGTTGCTAAACTGATGCCAAAACCTGAAGGTAATGAGTCTTTATGTCAGACACACTTTACGTGACGATATGAGGCAATTAAAACTCTGATGAAAAAGTCTTAAAAGTGGGTTTATCAAAAATTCTTATACATTAGAAGGCTTCGTGTTTGTAGAAACCGAGTAATTTTTTCTCATTACAAATTAAGAGGCAGTGATTACAGTTAGGTATAAAATTAAAGTGCTCTGGAATCATAAACTCATAATTCTTTTAAACATTGTCAGATACCTATCATTTTTGTTACTCTTTGTAGCTGGTAAAAAACTTTCCAATCGATTTTTTCTGAATGTGTTTCTTCGAAAGGATTTGACTTGATTTTTCGTTTCATAAGTTGATCAGCGTTCTACAAGGAATTTTTGTACTAAAAAACTACAGATGATCATTTTATTTGTTGTATGTATTCCACAGATTGAAACGTTGTCCGGTCCCTGTCTGTGTTTGGTGTAGGTAGATTAGAAATAATTACTGATAAATGTTTCAATGATTTTCTAGAAGCTTCAGCAAAGTGAAAACACACGGTGTCAATTAAGTAAAATCGTGCATGTGAGAATAAAACTCACTGGAAACTTACACATTATAAATATGTAAAAACATCGTTTTTTGGTTGGGCTATGACCTCCTTAAAACGATTTATTTCAGACCGATAGGCAGTAGACAATAAAGAGGTTTCGCGTAACATTAAATCCAATATAAACAACGAAATTATGCCAAATTACACCCATTTAAAAACATAATTGGCAACCATTTTCATTGCAAATGTGATCAAAGACTACACTAATGTCCTCCAGCTCAAAACATAAAACATTGTTCTGCTTTTAGTTTTTCCAGCAATTCGTGAGAGAATTGCGTTAAGTTTAAGTTTCCTTGATATATAATGAATTGTCAGTCTTGATAAATTTTACAACCATTTTTGTTGTAGAGATGGTTTGTTCAAAGGCACGTGTTTTGTTTTTATAGCCGTTTGGTGCTTTCACGTGCAACGTACATGGGATATGTTTATAATCATGGGAAAAGACCACGATAAACTGACTTATGAATGCACAAAGAGGTTTTTGTGTAAGCAAATCGGGGCAAGGCTGAGAATATAATACAATGCCAACCAACAACGTGAGGAAATTCCTACAGTAAGTTTTAATGAGGTAACTCCTAGAGGATTTTTGCCATCGGTTCCACTTAGCACTCTTCAGTATAGCAGAATATAGCTTTTTAGCTTCACAAAGGCGCCCTCAACTAAGTGGAATTCTATGAAGTTTTACATGGGAAGTTTAGAAATCTGGGGGTACGTCGTTCCCCCAGCACCCCCGGTTTCTGTGCCCGTGGATTAAGTACAAGGTTGGAGAGTATTTTCACACCTCAAACAGTTCCAACTTTGCTTTCTGGAGTCTAATAAAAATCTCTGAAAAAGAGCCTGATTTTACACATTTTATTCAATTGTGATAGCCCGTTTTCAGAAAATGATTGAAAATCATTGCACATGACAAAATCACGTTTAATAGTGCAAACATGCACATATGAACACTTTTTGTTAAACCCATTTTTGTATTTTTTAGAAATTATTTTGTATTTTGTGTTTCGGTACCCATAGCATCGCATTTTTTGTAAAGAAATAAAGAATACCATCGATTTAGCGTTTCAAGCTCTACAAAACTGGACAAAACATTTTTTAACTATTTTCTAAAATGTAAAATTCAACACTGTGCACGTGAACTTGCATACCAAAAACCCTATGTAGAATTATGGTGCATCATAGTGGAAGTCCATACTGAAGATTTCCTTTTGCTTGTCTTGTTCAATCTGTAATTTCCTTAAGTATTTGATACACGTTTTACTAAGAACTGACGTCAAATGCGTTAAACATGTCAAATACTTAAATGACTGGAGCTGATATTTATAGGCATGCAGGCCTTACTGTTAACCGAGTCTTCCAACTAACTTGTCAGCAGACGCAAGCACTATTACAAGGAAATCAATTTTGACTTGAAATATTTCTTTTCAAATTTTCTCGTAATGAAAATTATAAGCGTAGTCGCTATCATGGGGTCTTAAACCTTCCAAGTGTACTCTGGACCTTTTAACATGGGTAGGATAGGCTATACCCGGTGTTCTTTCCATTTCATCATGTTAAAACCTTGATATAGGCTGGTAGGAAACTTCTTAAGTGTTCTCCTGACACTTGCAAAGGGTAGACAATACTCGGGATAGAATCAGAACAACTATCCGTGGTAGTATGCTGACCTCGCGGGGTTGATCATGCACATTCGGATAGTTACGCAATTAGTTTCGTCTCTTACAGTGATTACGGCCGTTAGTCACTATAAGGATAATGATTAGTAGATGTGCGGGAGATCTGGTCTCTGATCGGTTTCGGATAACGCATATGATTAATCAAAAGATTCAAGCTCAAGTTGTGTTCTAGTTCCAATCAAATCACTAACAAACTTGCCAACGCGGTGAGTAATAATTATGAAGCGTCTCTACGCTCAAGAGTTAGTTAAGCAATAAATAATTAGTCATTTATTAACGCGACTAATAGCACTACAAATAGAAATGTTCTACAAGCACTAGTTTCCCGTATACTGACTGGTTCAGTATCTTGGGGTGGACTTCAGTCTCGGCTGAAGCCACATTGAGTTCTAAAATGAGACTGAGCGCTTGCTCGTCATTACCTTGCTCTTACTTCCAAGCTTTACCTTTCAGTACGCTCTGTATTACATACATTCTCTTGTACATATTCTTACATCTCTAATTTACATTATATCCTAAACCTTAGTTGAGCTCCTCCACATCTCAATACCAACACACTTCTTGGTATGATGCATCTACGCTCCGTTGTTCACTACACTCCGAATCCCCTCCTATTACATTACCGCCCCAAAACTCCCGGTGTTACAGGACTCTCCGGCCGGTCAGTCGCGACGCTTCCCCTTGGCTTCTTTGGCTCGCTGGTGTCGGTCGAATGACGCTTCGCCTCATGATCTCTGATAAACGGATACGTTTCATATAGCATCCGCCTTTTCCACGCAATCGCCTGATTGTCTTCCGGGCTACGCTCTTGCATATGCTTGAAAGGACAATTCCTCCCAATATGACCTGAATTCTTTTGAATGCATTTCATACATACATTTTGCATCACTAAACGGTAACGTTCCTTATTAGTTAAATTAGGGTCATTCATGATATTTTCAACAACAAATGTTTTCATTGTAGCTCTCTCAACTCTTTTTACATTTATGGACTCATTTACACAGTCTAAATCTTCTAATCTATCATTTTCACTTATTCCAACAATCAAAATATCATCGTTGATTTCGCCATCCTCCATTCGTTCTCTTGATTGTTCTGTTGAGGATTGGTTTGATCTTCGTTTGTGTCCATGTCCAGAATCTCCTCAGCTTCCTTCACAATCCGAATAGAGTTGCTCTGCATCTCCGGATCTCTTGAAAATGTTGTTTTTAGTGCTTGTTTTGCACTTTCATCCTCCTCCATGAGCTCATCAATAATCTCAAGTAATTTTTCGGATTCCACAAGCTCTTGATCAATGGATTTGTCTCTCATTCTTGTCACAAACTCTTCCTCAGTGCCCACTGCACTTCTCCTTGAACTTGTATTAGCAACAGCAGTCTGTGCATAAATACAATTACTTTTTGCTGCCCATACACAGCAATCTGTGCGTCCTTCGGCATTTTACATCCATTATAATATTATGTTTTTGCAAAGTTGTAACCATAGTTTGCAACTCAAAATGTTCTTATGTCGCACATAATGATATGGTTTTGGACCTGTAGATGGAATTATGCAGGTTGATGCAATTCCATTCATTACCTCGTCATTCATGACCATGGTTGGTGAACATCCACACTCTTGGCAATCTCTTCCGCCATTCAAATATCTCAAAAATAGAAATTCATTCTCTGTTCCAATCAAGATTCATGTCAATTGATTCGAAAACAGTTTTCCGTGGATTTCATAGGTTTCTTCCTCATAACTTCTCATCTGTACCTGGGTCTTGAAAATGGTACTTTTTCAGCTTTTCCCATATCCATTTTCCGTTTTAATACGCCCTGTTAATCTGCATGACAGATCTTTCGTCGTTCAGCCTTGTTGCTGAGAAAAGTGTACTAGAAAAATAATACTTTTCACCAAGCGCAAGTGTACATACACCATTATCTGTTGTTTTTCAATTTTTTAAAAATCAGAATGTGGAATTCTAACATGATACCTACGCCTTTAACCATCGACTCTCTCAGAACCAGTCGAAAGCGAAGATTGGAGAGAAACCAAAAGAGCAAAGGTATTGTAAATCATTCAAAATTAAAACAAACAAATGCATTACATATTTACTTCTTCTTTTAGTTTCCAAAGGACAGAATCAAGGATAACATTGGACCAAGTCAACCCGATCCCAGTTTTGAAAAGCGGAGGCTATCTGCCAAGTACAGGAGGTTATTCTTTACGCCAGAGTTGATAAATGTTCCACTTGAGGATTTGGATCCATTTTATGCTGATAAAGAGGTATTGAATTAGTTACCACGATCGCTTGCTCTTTTGAACTTTCCAATAAGTGCTTAGTTCTTCCATTTCAAGACGTTCGTGATAGTCACGGACAAAAAGCTTTTTCATCGCTTCAGTGCCCAAATGCACTCAACTTATTTGACCCATTCAACCCCGTGAGAAGAACATCTATTTCTGTGCTCCACCATTGGATTTACCGTTGGTTCATGATAATGATAGCTTTTGTGGACTGTTGTCTTCTGGCACAGCCTAAGAACTATTATCAGCCACTGTGAGTATCTGGCAGAAATTATATTCTCCCAATATGCCATATTTACTTAAATTACTTCCCAAAATCAGGGTATTCTACTTCTTTGGGGCAACCTACACATTTGACTTTGTAACAAACGTGATTGCGAGTGGACTTATATTCGATCGGTTTGCTTTCTTGCGGGATGGCTGGGGCATCGTGGACTTGCTGCTTCTGGTACCTTACTACATACCGCACATTGGAAGGCATCACTTTCTCTGTGGACTTCGTGCACTCAAAATTGCGGCTCTCATTCCAAGTATGTAGTATTATGGTTTTTTTTCATTTTCATAAGTTCAGTCTACTAAAATGACCTCCTAATCAAAAAATGCCGACCAGGTTTGCAGTCAGCCGTGAAAGCCGTATTAAAAACTGCTCGTGATCTTCGTGACATGTTTTTATGGGCGTTGTTTGCAACATGGATATTTACTCTTGTCGGCTATCACTTTTATATGGGCGTTTCCTCTGCAAAATGCGTTCGTAATTTCCCGGAGGACGATTCTGTTGGTGAAACTCGTGACTTGAAATGGCATAACTGGATCTCAAATAGCTCAAATTGGGAGGAGATGGTGGGTTATCAACCGTGTGGAAATTACTCAATATCTGGTAAGCCTTTTTATGGATGCCTATGAAACGTAAATATCAATAAATTACATGTGCAATAATTTTAAGTACTTTTATACACACGCCGCATATTATAGGTAAAAAAGTGTGAAGATTACACGTGCTTGCAAATTCCTCATCAAAATGATAGCACATTATACGGCTCATTGGACCGCGCTTTGCTGTCGACTCTTCGTTTAATGCTGCAAGATTCTTGGGATGGCATTTATTTTGTGGTGAGTAAATTGGGGATTCATTAGACTAAGGAAAAAAATTTGACGGCGTAAATTAATCATAATTTGCGAATATCAAATGAATTTTCTAGATTTTACGAACTGGTGGTCCGTGGCATTTACTTTACTTCGTCGCAACACTTATTTTTGGGTCTTTCTACACACTTAACATGATTTTAGGAGTGGTTTCCAAATCCTATGTTGACATTCAGAAAGAAATGAAACAAACTGAAAAATTGGAAAAGATAATATGCAAGCATAGCACGAGCAATATTTCTTGCTCCAATGATGGTGATGATACAAACGAAAACGATGATCATGAGAGTAACACTGCAGGGTTCAACATTTTTATCAAATATTGGGGTAAAATTTACGAAAGCGAAAGCATTTAATAATCAATGATAAACTTGTGCTAATGTAATTAATTTTTTAAATTCGTAATGTAAAGTTCCAATCAAAAATATTTGGAAATGGTTGAAGAATCTACTTCATATTGTCGTATTTGACCCATTTACTGAGTTGATAATGGCGATTGTCATCGTTAGCAATTTGGTATTACTTTCAATGGATCGTTACGAAGTCGATAAGGACGAACAAAATCAAGAACTTCAAAGGATACTGGCGTCAGGGCATCGGGTTTGAAAATTAAAAATTATATTAAAAATTCATTCACAAAGCTAATGTTTTAACTCTTTTCTTTTGTAGATTTTTGGAATCACGTTTGTAGTGGAGTGCTTGCTAAAATTCTTAGCGTGTGGCCCAGTATCCTATTTGAAGGATAAGTGGAACATATTTGATTTGTCACAAACGATTTTATTTCTTGTGGAGTTAAAACTTAATTACCATACTGGATGGATCAATGCACTACTTAGCTTACGCTCTGTAAGAATAATACTGGCAGTACTGCTATTTTAAATTTCTTAAAACTAGTTTTATTAGTTAATTTTTTGTTGACAGCTTCGAATATTTAAATTGGCGAAAATTTGGCCCACCTTGGATTCCATGTTAAACGGAGTTTTTAGCGTCATGGGAAATGTTAGCGACATGACAATTGTAGCAATTGGAGTGTTCTACATGTTCTGTGTGGCGGGAGTTCACTTGTTCGGAGGAAATATGGGTAAAGTTTTTCCTGTTGCACATTTTCTAATCTATCACATACTTGAAACCGATAACATTTCAACCTGTTGTAGAAACCCGTCATCCCGAGTCTAACTGGCACTTCAGGGACTTTTCACACTCTTTTATGGTCATTTTTCGATTGCTTTGTGGCGAATGGGCGGATTCCATGTCAAAGTGCGTTGATGATCATGGATGGATCTGTACCCCTTTCTTTATTTCGGCGGTTGTTGTTTTAGATATGATTGCCCTCAATCTTCTTCTAGTCATGTTTCTTCAACGATTTTCTACAAGAAATTCATCAACAAATAACAGAAAAAATGGAAACTCCGACGTAAACAAAGTTGCTATTGCTATCGCCCGCTTTTGCCGGTTATGGATTTGGATTAAACGAAAATTCGGAACATGTTTAAGACGAACAGCAAATAGAAATAATCAACCAGATTCGACAATTCAAGAAGAACAGAAAATGAAGTTGAGGCATTCGTTCCTAAGAAAACATTCTGTGGATGTCCGAAGCTGCGTGGAATATTGCAAAGCATAATAAACAGCAATTGGTTCAAGTATTTCAACATTGGGAATACAATAATTGCTACTATTTGCGTATCCCTGCGTGATGCACACTTGAAATCAAGGCCACAACTGGAAGACATTCTAACTGTTGCAGAAAACATCACTCTGTTTCTTATGGCAGTGGAAGCCCTCATAAAAATTATTGCAATTGGATTTTCTGCTTACATAAAAAACAAATGGAATCAGTTAGACCTTTTTATTGTGTTGGGCGGCATTTTTAATATCATTTTGTCCCTTGTTGGCTATGGTTCAGTTGCATTTTTTCGTTCAATGCGGGTGCTTCGGCTTGTTTCAAACTTTGAAGGAATGCGGATTCTCTTCAGTTCTTTGGGAAGAACTATGCGTCAAATCTGTGGAACATTATCGGTGTGTCTCATAATCTGGCTGGTGTTTGCAATTGTCGGTGTTCAACTTTTTAAAGGAAAATTTCAATACTGTCACGAAAAGGGAAGTGTGCGACTTGTTGACGCTACAATCATCCGCAACAAAGTGGAATGCATGCAATTCAAGTCTGATTATCGCTGGTATGCACTACTTACAAATTTCGACAACGTTGGAAGTGCCTACTTTCGAGTTCTCGAAATAATAACGTTTAAGGGATGGACATGGACTTTCTATTGGGCAACTCGTTCCGGTGAAATTGATGAGCAGCCCAGTTTTGAAAAAAACTTTTGGCTTTCCGGCTACTTCGTAGCTGTCGTTCTTTTCGGTTCTTTTTTCGCATTTAATCTCTTCACGGGTGTTCTAATTGATGGACTAAATGAGGAGAAAGCAAAAACTGATAAGTCTGCTACAAAACTTAGAATGGAAAGTGGCTACCACAAGGCAAGGAAAATCATGCTGGACAAACTGAGGATAAACTTATCTAGCGCTGTGGCACAAACGGTTAGAATTTATAGAACTTAATGCTTATCAAAATATTACTCGCATCAGTAATGAGCTTAGTTTGAATTTTGTATTTTAGAGCAAGTATCAAAAACTCGTTTTGAGAGTTGTAACATCAAAACATTTTGAAATATTTGTACTTCTTAATTATGGAATCAACATGGTTTCACTCTCAATGGAACAACGGAGCAATGTAATTTGACACCGTATACTTGAGTATTTTTACGATTTAGAAATTTAAATTTTCCCAACATGCAGGATAAATTGTTGATAAGTTGTTGTGGTTTCGTAGCCCAATCAGGATGCCATACTGATTTTGAATGGAATTTGTACCGTCATTTTTGCTACTGAAGCTCTCCTGTACCTGTTCGCACATGGAGGCAAAATCTTCAGAAACCCTCGCAGGGTTTTTGAACTTTTAACAGAGTTATTATCAGTATTTGATATATTGTGGACGGCAGTATTGTTGAGGAAATCGTACTTCCCATTTCGACCTAGTTTACTACGATTATGAGATTTGCCTGGGTTTCAAGATATCTTTGTCGTATTAAAGCTGCAAATGGACTTCGACAACTTATATCTGTCCTTAAAATGTCACTTCCGGCATTTTTGAACATTTGCGTGCTCCTACTGCTGATCACGTTTATTTATGCTACACTTGGAATGGAAATTTTCAAAGGCGTTCGTTTTAATTGCTGTGGGGATAATGAATATGAAGTTAGTTTCGATACGCTGCTGTCGTCCCTCATTTCTCTTTTTCCTCTTATATCTTCTGCGGGTAAGATTTCTAAAGGAATGTATTTTGTCTTAAATTGGAAATGGTAGTTTTAATACTTTTAAACTTTCAGGATGGGACTTTTTATTGATAGTAACTAAATGGGCTACTTGTACGCTCCAACCCGAAAATGAGAAAACATGGTACTGCGGGAACACAACTGCTGCAGCAACGTTTGTCATTTCGTATCTCTTCATAACCTTCGTGATACTCGTGAACATGTTCAGCGCCGTAATACTGGATAACTACTCCGAAGTATAAAACTCGTGAATGTCAGCTCCAAGATGAGCATTTTGAAATGTTTTATAAAGTTTGGTCCCAGTTTGACACGCAAACATCTCATTTTATTGGTCACAACGTTCTTTCCGACATATTTGAGAGTTTCGAACCACCTTTTCAAGTTCCAAAGCCTAACCATGTTGCAATCAGCCTCATGAATATACCAATTTACGAAGGTAACATTAATAGGCTTTTGGTTTCAATAGTACAAGTTGTAAGATGTTTTGATTCACTAATTTAAAAATTAATATAGGCAATGTGGTTCATTGTGCTGACGTCTTGGATGCTGCCATCACTTATTTCTACTTTCGCAAAGGTGTTGTTCCTGCAGAACGCTTCAACCAGTATCAAGATGAAATGAAAGATGAGAAAAATTGTAAACTGGAAATACGCTCATCTACGTTTCGTCTTCAACAAGAAAAACGTTGTGCAATCATTATTCAACGCGCCTGGAGAAACCATAGTAGCATTCACAACGAGTAGCTTAAAATAATACATTGCTCTGTTTCAAGTTTTTAAAATTAACTTTCTCATATTACG
>LJIJ01002635.1:0-25074 GCA_001718145.1 Orchesella cincta
TACAATAAATAATAAAAAAAAAAAAAAATAACTTTGCTGGAACGAAATAATTTTGTTTGAAACTTTCTTCCATGTACATAATCCATCACAATCTTTCAACCGGAAACTAATTCATTTGGCCAAATTCGATTTTAATGTAATAATTTATATTGCGGAAAACTTGAGCGAAAACACAACTAAATCTATTCATATCACAGTCATGGATAACTCACCCCATCAATTCTTTATACAGGCACTGGTGCAGAATCTTATGTAACGTTGTAACGAGGTTACAGAAGAATTGGGGGCGAGCGCCCACTGTTACGGGGCATTAAGTAACATGGAGAAGTTTGGGTCTGTACAGGAAGATTTCGATCCTTAAAAGATTCTGCACCCGTGCTTACCAGGTGAAATCAACAAGTAAATGTAGATCGTGCAATAGAATCGTTTCAACATAAATCAGCTTCATTACGTCACATCCCGAGTGGTCTTATTTCCAGTGGAAATGGGGAGTCCAAGTTTATATATTGTAAGTCTCCTTCATCGTTTCCATGTTTTGCGGAGATCTTGTGGATGTATGCAAGTGTTACAGTGAGTAACAGATATCTCTCACCTCAAAATCTACAGTTGGATGAAGAAAGTATCAGTGTGCAAAAATGTCATTGCGTAGGATGTAGTGACGGTTGTGGATAATGATAATGCGGGCACTGTTCATAATGATGATGCGACTGTTGATCGTTCTCCCTGTCGCTCTGTTACCGACTCACTTCTTCTTGCTTCTCCACATTTCTATTATTCGTTGAAATGAAATATATACCAATTATTAAATATTTTTTTCTTGCGCGTTTCAAGTGTTATCCTTTGATAACGCAGTATAATTTGTTGGTTTCTGATAGATTAAACAGACGACGGAATGTTTTGTCGGGCTTAATTCATTAATTGTGGAATCGCCATGTATTGATAATAATTTTCGTGCTTACATATGGAGTTTCACTGAGCCGGTCCTTTGAAAATTCATTTGGCGGTACAGTATAATGAACGAAGTTGATCAGGACAACTCAACTGTTTCCCACCTTACATGCACGTGCCGTTTGCAAGATCTAAATGTAGCGCGTGATGCTACTTCCAGCTTGAAACATGGTGTCCAATAGGTTCCCTAAATCAACTATAACTTCGTCGCAACCGTGTTCTATAGGTTCCGACACTTTTACCATCTAGATATTATCAAAAATCAATATATATAAATGAAGCCATTAGCTTAAATTAGGAAAAACTGAAAACCATGCTAAATAGCGTTGAAACATTTATGCATGACTGATACAGCAACTGACTTGATTGACCGCACTGAATTGCTGGATATCATTTTGTTGACTTCAGATAGCCAAAATATTTAGAAAGTTTCTAGACGAAAAGCGTTGTGTTGAACAATTTGAATATAAAATGGACAATAACTTAAGAAAAGAGTAATTTTGTACATGCAAGTTCAAAAGATATTATACACTCAAACTACAGATGCTAGAACCAGCAAAATTTGTGTAAATTCTCACTGCTTACGATTATTGGTATTTCGTTGATGATTGATTGCTAGGAAGTGTGTTGATCCTTCTTTGTTGGTGTTATTTCCACTTCAACTTTCTCCTTGCTCAACAACCCTATCATTATGACATGAAATAGCATATTAGTTAGAAAACCGTTATACTCATGAGTCATGACTGAACTTGACAATTTCTTTCCTTCAAGGCGATTTCAAGTAATGCCTGAAGAATTGAAAAGAACTGTATGTTTTATTTTTCAAAGTATTAAAAAAGCCAGTAAAAAAGAAGCAAATGGCTTAAAGGAAAAATTACTAGATTCACACAAAGCGCATAAAAAGTTTGAAACTTTCACAGTCAAACTATCTTCTTTCGAGCTAATTTTTAAATTGAATCAATGCGGAACTTAACTTCATCAATTAAGTTTACTACTTTTTCATTGAACAATTGAAAACGGCAAGTCCATTGAACTGGTTGGTTGTTTGATCGTTCAGCTTTATCATTTGATCTTGTGAGTAAACATATTTGTGAAAGTTGCATAATCGACGTGGCCTGCTTCCATTGCGGAAATTTGATATACTTCCACTTGTACCTTTAACACAAGCTACTCCTAAATTCCTGGAGGTATAGACAAGAAAATATATGACAGAACCCAGATATGGACTATGATTCTCTTCCTTTACACTACAGATACTTAGATTCATTTTTCCAGAGATTATGGGAGAAATGTTAATTTCTCGTACAATACTTGCCACGCGCTTAACCTTTGCCAAAAATTCTTTTGCTTTCACGAATATTGAAAAATCTTAATGACCAAAAATTTGAACCCTGCGACTGCTTGTCAAAAATAATTTGAAATGTCGACTCGGTCTTTTTCCTAAATGATATTGGTCTTCCACAAGCAAATCCAACTGCGTGGGAAAGCTGGTCTTCATCACTCAAAAATGTTGTTTACCACACACAATATACATCCTTTCCATATTTTCTATCAAAAAAGATTGACTGGACATTCTGCGTTCGATTCCTGCAATATTGCTTAAAAAGTGAGACAATGTGGTGGATTAGGAAATCAAACAGGTTCTATCATTTTATTATACCAGTTTTTTAAATCGTGCTTAGAAAAAACTACCTTTAAAACATCCTCCGTTGCATAAAGAACTTTTTGTACGAAATTCTGTTCATTAAGGTTGGTAAATACTGAAGGATTCCACAAAATAAAATTAAGGCTGATCAAGAATTAAAATATGGACTTTCTAAAAGCATTTCATTAGAAACCGCTAACTACCTTTGGACAGCTTACAACTCGAATTTTTATTTCGTATTGTCTGCAGTTTTTCATTTACTAAAAGGGCAACCTTTGTTTCATTTCAAGTTTTATTACCATCAACCGAACGGTGAGCCAATTTAGGTGAAACGGATTTTTGCAAAAGCGGATTTATTCATAAACCTCTAGAACTGGTTAAATGTTCAGCCTATTTGCGGGACCTTGTGGTTGTTGTGGCGTAACAATATCTATCTGATTCCTTTTCGGTGGTTCAATATTCGTTGTATACGTTGGGGTTTACTCACAAACTACCCGGTTATGACTGGCGCTGGACGGCAGGAGGAGGTAGATACCATAAATTAATTTGGCAATGAGTCCGCGTTGGGGGCTATCATTAGTTTACCAGGACCTGTATAAATCTTACCGTCAATCAGTGT
Organism: Orchesella cincta; assembly: GCA_001718145.1. Taxonomy (NCBI): domain Eukaryota; kingdom Metazoa; phylum Arthropoda; class Collembola; order Entomobryomorpha; family Orchesellidae; genus Orchesella; species Orchesella cincta. The sequence goes on from LJIJ01002635.1 coordinate 3,213, forward strand.
TTGAGTGGGAAGGTTGGCCATCAATGCTCAAACTTGAGAAACAAAAATATTAGATGCCAATAGGTTTTGCTTTCACCTCTGTTGAGTCTTCCACTGTTTTTTCTTTTCACACTTCATCCTCCAACCGAGAAAGTCACAATTTTCATTTTCGTCAACTCGGCAGAATATTAATTGTTGAGTTCTGATTTGAAAATTGTTTGACCTACCTAAATCCAAGTAACAGGCGACCACTACTTTGCGGTTTCAGTTTGGACAAGTTTTTCCATTTAACATTCTCATTAGAATATCGTAAAAAACATTAATTAATTTAAGCCCATTTATTATATACTGCGACAATGGACGACTAGCCGAATTTTTTTATGTTGAGCAAATAACCAAGAACCTCTAGAAAAAGAATCTGATTCTGCCAGCCATATCAAAGTCCGTAAAGCAAGTTTAAAAAATAGGGAATTAACGGATTTTCCCATTGAAGGTAAGCCGACTAAAATAAGCATTTCTTGACACAACTGTTTATAATTATAGACAACATTCCAAACTATTATTTACTTTCTCATTAGATTGGCAAAAATGAAGAACTAAATCTTTGTTACGATGGCAAAACCCGGCTGGACGAGCTCTTAAACTTTGAAAACCCTCGAAAAATGGGTGGCCATCAACCGTATTGTTTTTTCAAGCAGAAACAAGCGATGCCTACATTAGGGTTCCTACTGCGTTAAAGGAGTCCAACCCACGTTGCAATCTTTTTTAAAAAAACTCACTATTTGCCAACATCCCATATTCTAAATTTTGATGAGATTTTCTTTCAAAAACGCCATCAAGTGGGAGAATTTTTCGTTCGTTTTGGGTTCTTGTTTAACGACTCTTACTCTGGCTGAGGTAAAAGTTCAATGCTACTATCTCCATTCGATCTGGTAAACACTCCCAATCTAATCACTCATGCTTGAGAGAGTTCAGCATCTGGAACGAATGTAGCTACAACTCCTGTAGAAAAATTTTCTAAATCTGAAAGTATTTCCAAGGCATCTTACGTATTTGCGAATTTACGGTGAATGTCCAGATTTCTGGCCTCAATGGATTTGGTACCAGTTGGACCACAGCTAGTCCATCTGACACTGGACGGTTTCAGCTCTGCTAAACTATCATCTTGCAGGAAAGTGTTTGTCACTTGAAGGAACTCACAATATTCAACCCGTTTTCCAGGGATTTTTCAATCTTGGGGACTAATTTTGGGCCAGCTGTGGGTATCTGTCATCACGCTTGACACAACAAAGGTTCCAGAGGATCAAGATTTGGCGAAGTTCATCGCCTGCTTTCAAACTAAATTGGCATATCTCTGCTTGAATGTTGAGCTGAATGGATTGGGGAATACTTGGATGCATGGAAGATGCATGGAACTTTCACCCAACTTACATCCCTCATACTCAAAACATCCGCTACAGAAAACAATGGAAGGAAACCTTTACAAACCGTAGATGCGATTGGGATAATGCCAAATCTAAGAACCGTCGATTTTATCCCATTCCCAAAACCTGGCAAAAATTAAAAATGTCGGAAACCCAAGGTCAGAGATTCACAGTTCTACACTTGATGATTCCTTGTTTTAATGTAAACCTGTAGCATTGTGTGATACGATATGATTAAGTCGTGAGCTTAAATTCCTACAAAAATATATTCGCTATTTTAAAGTGCATTTTAATGGCAGTATAAATTCATCTCTACTCTTCAAATTTAAATATAGTCTTTTGGTCGATACATTTATACATTATTGCACTATGAGGATGCGCTGGCTAAATTTGAGGCAAAAAAACTTTCCTAACCATTATTATGTATCCAAAGCAACAAACCGAGAACTATAATGCACTCAATGATGCTTCTATTACTAGCGTTTAACGAATAATTTTTATTTTACAAGTCTAATCATTATTAAATAGGAGAAATGCAACTTGAGAGTTGGCAAATTGAATTAATTGAAACGCTCATGTTTAATTTTTTAAATCTTACGTTACTTCTACTTTAATATTTTATATTGAGAGTTTTTACTCATAAGACATTATCCATGAGCTGTTTGCAATGCATATTCAAAAATATTCAAAATTTCGGTAGTGCAGATTTTATTGGGAGAAATGGGCAATGGGAAGTTTACTCCAGTAATGTTACCGAAAACCGTTTCTGTTTATACATTTTAATGAACCAAAAAAATTAATGCAGTATCATATTAGGTTTCCACCACGTACGGGCGACATTTTAAATTAGTTGAATTAAGTGTTTAAGCTAATAAAATATTATAAAATGTCGATGTTCCTTTTTTGTTTGATAATACAACTTGATTAATATATAGTGATGTAAATTGTAAATGTAGTAAAACATACTTCAATATAAAAAACACATTGGTTTATGTGGTGCAAGAACACACATTCTGTATGTATTATGGAGTATAATGTGGTGTTCTGATCTGATGTATTCATTAATAAAAGCTTTGAGTTCAGTTCAGTTGAATAGTGTAACTAAGTGTGCATTGAATCTCAAAGCAACTGGCTTCAATAAATTTCTTCTAGAAAGTTTGTACTTTCATTCCAGTTCAGAACGTTGGTATCCTCAATCCGTCATGAAAAGTGATAAAATTTCTATCTCGTAACATATATGTCAGCTTCCTCTGACTAAGTTTTAATAATTACGGCAGTCGTCGCTTTATCAATTTTTCAGCATTAGGTTAGTATGAAATAGGCAGATGAGGCAGGCCAGAAAAGCAAAGAACATAAGTTGTAGTGCATAACTAGTTGGCTTCTTCACAGGTAAGCCAAGGAACTTTCTCCACATTAATTCAAACTGACACCAAACCTAAGAAGATTATGTTTAGATAACGGCATAAGGCTAGATTTTCAAACGATGTAGAAAAACATCAACACACCTAAAGATATTATGGAGTATATTTAAAAACTTCTACTTAATTCATGCCATTATTCGCAGCATTATATTCTATATTTGTACAGATGCCCCTGCATTTTGTTTTAAAGTTGCTAAGGATATATGAAAAACTCAATTTTATGGTATCTACACGTTGGAGATGTCCTCTATTTAGTAAAATAGAAAAAACTAAAAACTGTCAAATCACTACATATTTTAGGCTTTTGTGTTAACATTTCCGATTTATTTATCCCTTCATGTTTAAAAACATATCAGAAATTTAATTTTTCAGGTATAATCTGATCAGAGCTGTGAACCGGACCTATTTTGGTTCGTTCATCTTTTAAAAACCACAGGAAATTCTTGTACATAGAGAGAACAAATCTCGTTTTACGCCATCGTCAGAGCATCTTGTTCTGAAAAATTTGTATCTAGTCACGTTGCTCTGCCCTGCATGTCCTCAATTTTGGAAAGAACCGAAGCCGGAACCGAGAACCGCGTCTGGTTTTTAAAAGAACCGAAACCTGAACGAGACCGCAAAAGTCCGGTTCCAGCTCAAACTGAATTTCAATTTGCTTATATTTGTTAAACTGACAAACTTTCTTCTAGCGGCAAACTTAAATCGCGTAAAACGAGCATTTTTTGGTTCTAATATATATATTACTCTATGCGCACATTTATTATTTTAGCACTGTTTGTAATTAATTATGAATTGAAAAAACCGAAAACATGTGGTTTTTTAAAGAACCGAAAACCTCGCAAAATAGGTCCGGTTCACAGCTCTGAGTCAGATTTGCTTATACCTAAAATGCTCAAAACCAATTTCTGATATGTTTTTAAAAACATGAAGGGATAAATAAATCGGAAATGTCAGAACCACATAAAGCCTAAAAAGTGATGTAGTGATTTGTTTGACAGTTTTAGTTTGACAAACACATAAATTAACCCGATATTTTACTAAATAGAGGACATCTCGGTTTTGAGCAACGTGTAGATACATTTTTAGCAAAAAGGGCGATTGAGTTTTTTCATACATCCATCCTTAATCCAATTTGTAGTTTAAAATCAAATTGAAATTAATTCGTTAAAAACAAAATATACAATGCAGGGGCATACTGCCATACAAATTATCAGAACTTAAGTGCTCGGAACTAATGGTCATGAATTTTAAGTAGAAGTTTTTAAAATATTACTCCATAAATATCTTTTAGGCGTGTGTTTGATTGTTTTTTCTACATCCGTTTGAAAAATCTAGTAAGCCTTATTGCCGTTATATAACAAATAATCTTTCTTCGTTTGTGTGGCAGTTTGAATTAATGTGGAGAAAGTTCCTTGGCTTACCTGTTGAAGAAGCCAACGTAGTTATGCACTACAATCTTTTGTTCTTTGCTTTTCTGCCTCCTGCATCTGCCTATTTCACACTAACACTAATGCTGAAAAATTGATAAAGCGACGACTGCCGTATTATTAAAACTTAGTCAAGAGGAAGCTGACTTATATGTTACGAGATAGAAATTTTATCACTTTTCATGACGGATTGAGGATACCAACGTTCCTGAACTGGAAATGAAAGTACAAACTTTTCTAGAAGAAATTATTGAAGCAGTTGCTTTGAGATTCAATGCACACTTAGTTACACTATTCAACTGAAACTGAACTCAAAGCTTTTTATTAATGAATACATCAGATCCAGAATCAACCACATTTATCTCCATAATACATACAGAATGTGTGTTGTTGCGACACATAATACCAATGTGTTATTTTTATATTGAAGTATGTTTTACTACATTTACAATTTACATCACTATAATTAATCAAGTTGTATTATCAAACAAAAAAGGAACATCGACATTATATATTTTTATTAGCTTAAACACTTAATTCAACTAATTTAAAATGTCGCCACGTACGTGGTGGAAACCTAATATTGATACTGCATTAATTTTTATTATGGTTACATTAAAATGTATAAACAGAAAACGGTCTTCGGTAACATTACTGGAGTAAACTTCCCATTGCCCATTTCTCCCAATAAAATCTGCACTACCGAAATTTGAATATTTTTGAATATGCATAGCAAACAGCTCATGGATAATGTCTTATGAGTAAAAACTCTCAATATAAAATATTAAAGTAGAAGTAACGTAAGATTTAAAAAATTAAACATGAGCGTTTCAATTAATTCAATTTGCCAACTCTCAAGTTGCATTTCTCCTATTTAATAATGATTAGACTGTAAAATAAAAATTATTCGTTAAACGCTAGTAATAGAAGCATCATTGAGTGCATTATAGTTCTCGGTTTGTTGCTTTGATACATAATAATGGTTAGGAGAAGTTTTTTTGCCTCAAATTTAGCCAGCGCATCCTCATAGTGCAATAATGTATAAATGTATCGACCAAAAGACTATATTTAAATTTGAAGAGTAGAGATGAATTTATACTGCACATTAAAATGCACTTTAAATAGCGAATATTTTTTTTGTAGGAATTTTAAGCTCACGACTTAATCATATCGTACACATGCTACAGGTTTACATTAAAACAAGGAATCAATCAAGTGTAGAACTGTGAATTCTGACCTTGGGTTTCCGACATTTTAATTTTTGCCAGGTTTTGGGAATGGGATAAAATCGACGGTTCTTAGATTTGGCATTATCCCAATCGCATCTACGGTTTGTAAGGTTTCCTTCCAATTGTTTTCTGTAGCGGATGTTTTGAGTATGAGGGATGTAAGTTGGGTGAAAGTTATTCCATGCATCTTCCATGCATCCAAGTACTTCCCCAATCCATTCAGCTCAACATTCAAGCAGAGATATGCCAATTTAGTTTGAAAGCAGGCGATGAACTTCGCCAAATCTTGATCCTCTGGAACCTTGTTGTTGTCAAGCGTGATGACAAGATACTCCACAGCTGGCCCAAAATTAGTCCCCACAAGATTGAAAAATCCCTGGAAAACGGGGTTGAATATTGTGAGTTCCTTCAAGTTGACAAACACTTTCCTGCAAGATGATAGTTTAGCAGAGCTGAAACCGTCCAGTGTCAGATGGACTAGCTGTGGTCCAAGATACCAGAATCCATTGAGGCCAGAAATCTGGACATTCACCGTAAATTCGCAAATACGTAAGATGCTTGGAAATACTTTCAGATTTAGAACTAATTTTTCTACAGGAGTTGTAGCTACATTCGTTTTCCAGATGCTGAACTCTCTCAAGCATGAGTGATTTAAGATTGGGAGTGTTTACCAAGATCGAATGGAGATAGTAGCATTGAACTTTTACCTCAGCCAGAGTAAGAGTCGTTAAACAAGACCCAAAACGAACGAAAAATTTCTCCCACTTGATGGCGTTTTGAAAGAAAATTCTCATCCAAAATTTAGAATATGGGATGTTGCAAATAGTCACGGAGTTGTTTTTAAATTGATTGCAACGTGGGTTGGACTCCTTTAACGCAGTAGGAACCCTAATGTAGGCATCGCTTTGTTTCTGCTTGAAAAACAATACGGTTGATGGCCACCATTTTCGAGGGTTTTCAAAGTTTAAGAGCTCGTCCAGCCGGGTTTGCCATCGTACAAGATTTAGTTCTTCCATTTCCATCTAATGAGAAAGTAAATAATAGTTGAATGTTGGTCTATATTATAAACAGTTGTTCAAGAAAATGGCTTATTTTAGTCGGCTTACCTTCATGGGAAAATCGGTTAATTCCCTATTTTTTAACTGCTTTACGGACTTTGTATGCTGCAGAATCAGATTCTTTTTCTAGAGGTTCTTGGTTATTTGCTCAACATAAAAAAATTCGGCTAGTCGTCTTGTCGCAGTATATAATAAATTGGGCTTAAATTATTAATGTTTTTTACGATATTCTATGAGAATGTTATGAAAAACTGTCCAAACTGAAACCAAAGTAGTGGTCGCTGTTAACTTGGATTTTAGGTAGGTCAAACAATTTTCACATCAGAACTCACAATTAATATTCTCCGAGTGACGGAAATGAAAATGTGTGACTTTCTCGGTTGGAGGATGAAGTGAAAAGAAAAACAGTGGAAGACTCAACAGAGTGAAAGCAAAACTATTGCATCTATATTTTTTGTTTCTCAGTTGAGCATTGATGCCACCTTCCACTCAAACACTGATTGACGGTAAGATTTATACAGGTCTGGTAAAGCTATGATAGCCCCCAACGCGAACTCATGCAAATTATTATGGTATCTACCTCCTCCTGCCGTCCAGCGCCAGTCATAACCGGGTAGTTTGGTGAGTAAACCCCACGGTATACAACGGAATTGAACCACCGGAAAAGGAATCAAGATCGATATTGTTACGCACAACAACCCACAGGTCCCCAAATACTGACATTTATCCCAATGTTCTAGAGTTTTATGAATAAATCCGCTTTTGCAAAAATCCGTTTCACCTAAATTGGCTTCACCGTTCGGTTTGATGGTAATAAACTTGAAATGAACAAAGGTTGCCATTTTAGTAAATGAAAAACTGCAGTACATACGATAAAAATTCAGAGATTGTCTCAAAGCTTGTCCAAAGGTAGTTTAGCGTTTTCTAATGAATGCTTTTAGAAAGTCCATATTTTTAATTCTTGACAGCCTTAATTTTATTTTGAGATCCTTCAGTATTTACCAACTTAATGAACAGAATTTCGTACAAAAAGTTCTTTTGCAACGGGAGATGTTTTAAAGTAGTTTTTTCTAGCACGATTTAAAAACTGGTATAATAAAATGATAGGAACCTGTTCTGATTCTAATCCACACATTGTCTCACTTTTTTAAGCAATATATCAGGATCGAACGCAAATGTCCAGTCATCTTTTTTGATAGAATATGGAGGATGTATATTGTGTGTGGTAAACACATTTTGAGTATGAACGACCAGCTTCCCACGCAGTTGATTTGCTTGTGGAGACCAATATCTTTAGGAAAAAGACCGAGTCGACATTTCAATTATTTTTGACAAGCAGCCAGGGGTCAAATTTTTGTCATTAGATTTCAATATTCGTGAAAGCAAAGATTTTTGCAAAAGGTTAAGGCGCGTGGCAAGTATTGTACGAGAAATGTACATTTCTCCATATCTCTGGAAAAATGAATCTAATATCTGTAGTGTGAAAGGAAGAGATCATAGTCAATATCTGGTTCTGTCATATATTTTCTTGTCTATAACCCAGGATTTAGGAGTAGCTGTGTTTAAAGTACAAGTGGAAGTTATATCAATATTTCCGGCAATGGAGCAGGGCCACGTCGATTATGCAAACTTTCACAATATGTTTACTCACAAGATCAAACTATAAAGCTGAACGATCAACACCAACCAGTTCATGGACTTGCCTTTTCATTGTTTCAATTGAAAAAGTTAGTAAATCTTAATTGATGAGTTAAGTCGCATTGATTGCATTTAAAATTAGCTCGAAAGAAGATAGTTGACTGTGAAAGTTCAAACTTTTTATGCGCTTTGTGTGAATCTAGTATTTTTCCTTTACCAATTTGCTTCTTTTTTAACTTGCTTTTTATACTTTGAAATCAAACATTACAGTTCTTTTCAATTCTCAGGCATTACTTGAATCCCTTGAAGGAAAAGAAATGTCATGTCATCATGACTCATGAGTATAACGGTTTTCTAACTAATATCATATTTCATGTCATAATGATAGGGTTGTTGAGCAAGGAGAAAGTTGAGTGGAAATAACACCACAACAGAAGGATCAACACACTCCTACACATCATCATCAACGAAATACCAATAATCGTAAGCAGTGAGAATTTACACAAATTTTGCTGGTTCTACATCTGTAGTTTGAGTGTATAATATCTTTTGACTTGCATGTACAAAATTACTCTTTTCTAAGTTTATTGTCCATTTTTATATTCAAATTGGTTCAACACAACGCTTTTGGTTAGAACTTTCTAAATATTTTGCTATCTGAAGTCAGCAAATGATATCAGCAATCAGTCGGTCAATCAGTCAGCAATAAATGTTTCACGCTATTTAGCATGGTTTTTCAGTTTTTCCTAATTTAAGCTATGGCTTCACCTTTTTCAATTTTTGCATAATATCTAATGGTAAAATGTCGGACCTATAGAATCACGTTGCGACGAAGTTATAGGTTGATTTAGGGAACCTATTGGACACCATGTTTCAAGCTGGAAGTAGCATCAGATACGCTACATTATGATTCTGCAAACGGCACATGGCATGTAAGGTGAACAGTTAGTTGTCTGATCAACTTCGTTCATTATACTTTACGCAAATGAATTTTCATAAGGACGGCTCATGACACTCCATATGTAACACGAAATTATTATCAATACATGGCGGATTCAAACAATTAATAACTTAGCCCCGACAAACATTTTCCGTCGTCTGTTTATCTATCAGAAACAACAAATTATACTGCGTTGTCAAAGGATAACACTTGAAACGGCGCAAGAAAAAATATTTATAATTGGTATCATATTTCATTTCAGAATAATAGAAATGTGGAGAAAGCAAGAAGAAATGTGAGTCGTAACATCACAACAGAAACGATCAACAAAGTCCGCATCATCATTATGAACAGTGCCCGCATTATCATTATCACACCGTCACTACATCCTACGCAATGACATTTTGCCACCACTCTACTTTCTTCTCCATGTAATTTGAGTGTGAAATATCTGTTACTCACTGTAACACTTGCATCATCCACAAGAATCTCCGCAAAACATGGAAACGATGAAGGAGACTTACAATATATAAACTTGGATCCCATTTCACTGGAATAACACTGGATGTGACGTATGAAGCTGATTTATGTTGAAACGATTCTATTGCACACTCTACATTTACTTGTGATTTCACCTGTAAGCACGGGTGCAGAATCTTTTAAGGATTCGAAATCTTCCTGTAACCAGACCCAAACTTCCTCCATGTTACTTAATGCCCCGTATAAGAGCTGGGGGCTTCGCCCCCAATTCTTCCTGTAACCTCGTTACAACGTTACAAAAGATTCTGCACCAGTGCCTGTAAGAATTGATGGGGGTTGAGTTATCCATGACTGTGATATGAATAGATTTAGTTGTGTTTCGCCAGTTTTCGCATATAAATTATTACATTAAAATCGAATTTTGGCATGAATTAGTTTCCGTTGAAAGATGTGGACTGGAGTTATTACATGGAAGAAAGTTTCAACAAAATTATTTCGTTCCAGCAAATTATTTTATTTTTTTTTTATTATTTATTTGTCTCAAACTCTTTCGGCCATGACCCATAGAGCATAAAGGTACATTTTAAAGTATATACATAGGATTCTTGACTTAACACTATAACATAATATAATAAGCATAAGTAGGAACATAAGTGTTTTTTCATGAACTCATCTCATATATAATTTTTAAAGTTTAGCTTATAATACATAGTATTACCTACATTAACATTCAATAATCATTTTCCTTAGTTTTAAACTCGCAGATACAACATAAAAAAGTTTATTACATCTTCTTTTTTACCAAATCGCAATACGCTTTCTATATTAACATTAGTACTCCTTATCTGTCTCATCGTTTGGAATGGAATGCAATCCTCTGCATTCCATACTAGTTTTTCATAGTTGTTGGCACATAAGAATCTACGATGACATCTTGTAGCGTAATCTTACTACAATAAAATTTGGATGGTTGTGTAAAACTTTTGCGAGATTAAATATGTCGTTTCTGTAAAATGTTATGAGTCCTCACACTACTTCTACCAGTGGTAAAGCTTCTTTGTGCATAGCTCTCTACTTTGCTAAAGTTGCTAAAACATGATATACTAATTTGTGCTTCCGCCCACGTTTCATACAAGCTAATAATGTGACTACTACATAATAATTCTAGTTCTTGGCATGCATATTATTTATTCTACCTACTCCTTCGATGTTCCAGAAAGTTTTTCAATTGTTCCGTCGTTCTTGTTACACGCTCCATGGGTCGAAGTCCTCAGATTCCAGTCATAGCTGTAGCCTTTTTGTTCACCACGTTGTATTTTTGAATGATTTTCTTGTCTTTCCAGATTGCCATTACGCCATTTCGTATAGACATTCCCAGGTCAGCATTTGCCTTCTTTCAGCTCTCGAAATTCATCACGTAGAATTTTTGCAGCTTCTCGTTCTTCAGCATTCAAGTCATCGTTTATGAATATTTTTCTTTTCGCAGCTTCTTGGCTTCTGACATCATCGCCTTCTTATCCATCATGCGAACCAGCTTTACAAGCAATGGTCTTGGTTTGCTTGCGTCTGCATTTTTCTTTCCAAGTCGAAATGCATCATCTATCAACACTTCTTCTATCCCCATTTTAGTGCAGAGATTGTGTACAACTTCAGCATGGGAATGTACAAGATCATTAGTTGTTTCAGCAACACCAGAGATTACGATGTTTCTTGCTCTATTTGCAGCATCCAGGCGATTAACATGCTTTGTAATAGCAGTTACGCTATGAATAACTCCATCAAGCTTTTTATCAAGCGACTCATCCACTACTGCTCTGATGCTTGCTAGGTCAGCAGCTGACAGACCCATGTTTTTTACAAGAGTTTGCCACTTAAGTTCGTCGTATCTGTGTCAAATTTAATGTTCTTGGGTGCTTGCTTATGCAAGCCTGAAGTTGGGGAATCAGATGAGCTGTCACTCTCTCTGCCTCGTTTTGGTGTTTGCACTAATGGGTTTCCTTTAGTAGGTGAATGTTTCACTTTGTTTTTTCCACTACCAAATGCCCAGGACATTGGAACTGTCAATGCACTGTGAGCTGTCAACGTTTCACTTTATGCTGCTTTTGATATGATTACTTTACACTTTTGAACTTCAGATGTGGGAACTTGCTGACTATGCGAATATTTTCGTGTTAATTACTTGACCAGAATTTATTTCGTTTTTAATTGAGAGAGCGCAGTTGGACAACGATGTTGACTGTCCGACTGTCAAATCAAGAATCGTTCCAGCAAATTGCATCACTTTCAATCAGGTAAACGTTTTGCGAGAATAAAGTTTAAAGGGTTATCGGTGGGACTATATTCAATAAAGTATAATAGTATAAACATTTGACGTATTTGCATAAGTTTCATTTGCATAATTTTATCACTGACCTCTACAAACAGACAATATGAACAGACAAATTGGAGTTTCCAGTTTCTATTTTTGATACGTGGTCAAAAATGCAGACTTTGAAATTAGACTGAAAACTGTCACAGTCGTGAATTTTGGAAGGAAATTGGTATTTTGAGGAAACATTCTTTACATTAATCTGCAATGGAAAAATGCGTAAAGTAATTGAGCTTTTTTTATCTGTAAGATCATTAATGATGAAGCAAATCTGCCACATCAGACCTGAATTGGGTAGGACAACTGTGAGACCATTATCATGGGAAATCAATCACAGCTCAAAACTGACTGTCTTGCATCAGTCACCATGCATTTAAAAACTCATTGGCTGGCTACAGAAAACAAGGCCAATCGAATATACTGGAGTTCAAAAGTCATTCAGTTATGGCACCTGGTTTGGTCAGTTTTCAACTTTATATTTAGGGCTGGTGGCTACCTGCTTATGGCCACCTTCATTCTCTAACACTGCGAAACCACCCAAGAAGCAATTTCAGAGCAAGCTAGTCACATTTTACGCATCATCTCATTGCGGTTTGACCTCTACAAGCTTCCACAACTTCAAGGTGATTAGATTTTAGAGTAATACAGTAACAAATGCATTTTTATTCATTTTTATTTTAGACATTTAACTGTTGTATTTAGATGTACACTACAAGGCTTGCTTTCTGTTTAATCCTTATTACGAAGTCAAGGACGGTGACTGCCAAGGTTGCTCAAATATTACGGAAGCAGTTGGCATCACTGGACTACCTGAATCCGAATTTCGTAAAAGTTACAATCTTAAAGGGATTCCGTTTACATTAAAAAGCTCTTTTCAAACTCCAATAAACTTGGATAATTTGAAACAGCTGCTTTCTAAGGACCTTGAATTTAAAAACTATCCAACGGACAAGTACTCCTACATTGAATTGTGAGTCAAGAATAACCTCACAATTAAGTTTTGAAAATATTATAAGATGTTTTCATAATTTTACAGGCCAATTAATCCAACAAATTTATCTCGGATTCTTCGTAAGATTTTTCCAGCTCCCGATTTCTTACATCCGAAAGCTGAGCTGTACTTTCAGCAAATCATTTACCTTGATGGCACATTAGCTTCAGAGTACTACTTGGTAAGTGGGTAATAGAAAGGGATTTAAGTTACAAAATTTAAACCTTGGCTTTGCGTATATATTTATAGCCCCTTCCATATTATGGAAATGTGATTGTTCTTCAAGCAAAGGGAAGGCGTATGATTAATCTTTTGCCGGTATGGCGCTGCAGGACCACTTGTATTCCCGTATCGGTTCTACTTGAACTCAGGGGCGGAGGTAGATGCCCAAAAGCCCGGGTGCAAGAAGAGCGATAGTGCCCCCAGAGGATTTACTGTAGGTGCCGTTTTGTAAGGGCTAGTATTATTGTTTTTATGCAACACAATTCGAATTTTTATATTATTTGTATTATTTATTTAAATGTTTTTTATTGACGTAACACTCATTATTAAACTCACAAATTTCATAATCCCTTAGTTCTAACAAAAATTTAATTTTAACAAGGGACCCGATTGGCATTTCGCTTAAATCTCGAAAAGCGATTTCGACGCGAATAAAGCGATTTTAAAGAGACTCGTTATTCGACACGATATCCCTGCGAAACTAGACTCGTAATCGTCAATGATTAGAAGTGTTAATCTCGTGACGAACAGAGCTTGTTTTTCGCATTAAAATCGATGCGTACTCCATACTTAAAAAACTTGGCCATTGATGGCATTCATATATTGAAAAGGCACTTCAAATCTAGTACTGTTCTCGCTTAGTAATAGATACGAAAACGTATAAGAGGCTAATCGCAGAAGTATCGCAAGTACATCGCTTCTAGATAGTGCGCGTTTAACCCACTTTTCGCTTGAAGTTCACTACGATTTCATGTAGGTCGCTTCGAATTCCTAAGCGATAAAGTAGATCGAGTTCGCGTCGATCACGGCGATTTATGCCAATCGGGGATTACCAACTATTTACTTACTAACTTGACATTGTAACTAAAGTTAATAAATCTAGTTAACCGAGACAAACCAGTTTATTAATTCTAGATTTATTGACTAGAAACATGCGAAACCTTTCTATTTTAATTGGTCAACGGCGGGCTTTGTTTTTGGCAAAAGTTTCAATCAGGTTGTCAATGACTAGTGCTTGAGCACGTTTCGCCTCCATACTTAATAAAGCCATTCCTAAAAGCCGTTCTTGTTACATTCTGCTGCGTAAATAATTAATCACCATTATAGGAACCAAAATGGATACGCATTCAATTATCAGCAGATAAAAAATGCTAGAATAAAATATAATAAACTGATACTCAAAAGTGCCGCCTTTTAACTCGTTAGCGATATTCAATGAATTAAACGTTTCAGCTACAAAGGAGTGGTTTTATGAAGATAGTCTATCCAACTATGAGCTTTTTTCTTGACTCACTTTTTTAGTTGCCTACTCTTGACTTTTTTGATCACTTTTTTAAATTGCTATCAGTTTCTGACCTTAAGCCCTCTTGGACTATACTTCAACCGAAATTTACCCCTAAATGAACAGAGGACTTAGACAGAGAGATCACTATCAGTCTCGGCCCTGGAGGGCACAGCAGCCTGCTTATCAGTCTCTATGCTGGGGCACTAGGGCCTTGTATCAGTCTCTATGCTGGGGGCACTAGGGCCTTGTATCAGTCTCTATGCTGGGGGCACTAGGGCCTTTTATCATTCTCTGTGAGGGGGCACTAGGGGCTTCTATCAGTGTCTGTAGTTGAGAGCACTGGAACCTTTTATCAGTCACCATTCCTGAAGGCACTGGGTTTTTTGTAATTTTCCGGCTAAATCAACCTTAAAAGCCGAAGACTGGAGGGCCCTTTGGCCCTTCGGACCCGGGTGCGGCGCACCCCCTACTTCTCCGCCACTGCTTGAACTTGGAGATACTTGTAAGTCATTAATAAAAAAGAACTATTACTTTAGCTAAATACAATATAAAATATGTATTTAATACATTGTAGTTTTGACCTTCGTTTTCCGTTTGCAGTACACTACGATGCGTATTTCTTCTGGGGGCATCTTCGCAACCAATTCTTAATAACAATGAAAATGAGGATTTCAGTATTACTTACTTCGGATCTTTCGCTCAAAATCGGTCTTCCTGAGTTAATAAATGTAAACCAAGTCTCAAATCAAAAACATTACAACTATCGATATTTTGCTTAAACGTTTCCCTACTCTGCTTACCAAATGTTTTTATTTAACAAGCTGCGCCAACTTATTTTTATTAAGTCTGTTTTGAAAACTGGCAAGCCTAATGAATAATTTGTTGTTTGGGAATAAAATTTAAAAGTCTGCATTACTACCAAAATTTACATTAAGTTAAACTGAATCCACTTAATCCTAAAAGTTGGAAGATTGCTGTATTCCAATTCCAATTCCAAGAAGTTGCAGCAAATATATGTAGTTAGATATAACTACGAGTTTACAGTTTTACAGCACAGTGGACCGCACAAGTTTTGCATTTTAGAGAGGGGTTATCGGTCGAGGCTGACGTGAGTGAAACATTAGGAATATGGGTAATTTAATGTTTTTACGTCTTGCTGAATGGGCGGTATTTTTTGGAGGGGCTTCATTGGTTTTGCTGATATTTTGCACACATAATGCTCACAAAATTGTCTAGCAGGTAAATTAAGGGCTTTTAAAAATTTGAAAACTAAAAAACTTCATTACATTACCCCGGTTGTCAACTATGACCAGCAGGCTTCATTTACATCGGACTTTATTATTGGAATAATCTTATTTCCATTCTAAACAAACATATCAGGTTGATTTTATATACCTGTTGGATCGTCTCACGAGTATCATTGTAATTTTTCCCATTTGTGGGCGGCTTTGAAATAATAAATTCATGTTTTAACATAATCAAGCAAACAATTAGACTTAAACATTAAGTGCATGCATCTGATAATGTTATATCAAACAATGGTTGGATATTTGTCTATATCTATCATGCATTAATTACTAAAATATTGTATAACTTTTATATGTTACATCGCTCCAAAAATGGTGTTTGCAACAGGAAATGGCATAAACTATTTCATTCAATTTTTATATGCAAGGTCACTAGTGATAAAGTACTGCAAAATGCTAAACGTGATGTTCCCATTTAATTTGTGTAAGTTTGAATTATTTTGCAATACAAGATTGAGAAACAAATTGCACAATCTACGGTTGGTTCAAAGTAAACTCAAATGATGCCACTCATTCTATTTCGCAATATCTACAGCTACACGTCGCTCAAGCATATTGCAACGTCAGTACCAAATTTTAGCCAATACTGAACGGACGACAGTGGGAATCGTCATCATGGAAAACCTCTCCAAGCTCAAAACCCATTGTCGTGCTTCGGTTACGAAACATGCTCAAACTCATCGCCACAAAACAAAAAACCAGGTGAATAGCGTTCCTAACAAAACCAACTGGTGCGGAATAGTCGTGGAATCTTTTCGCCTGTTACTAAACGCTTTCTTCAAATGGATGAGCTACCTAGCTGTCGCCACCTTCATTCTCTATCACTTTGAACCCACCCACGAATCAATTTCAGTGCCACTGTGTCAAATTTCACGCTTCCTCTCATTGACATTGGAACTCCACAAACTTCCACTACTTCAAGGTGATTGAAGAAATACAGATAAAATGCACAGCTTGATTCAGTTATGGTTAATAAATTAAATTTTGTATTTAGATGTACATTACAAGAATTGTTTTCTGCATAACCCATATTATGAATTCAATGACGCTGACTGTCAAGGGTGTTCAAGTGTTAAAGAAGCAGTTGTCCTTACCGGATTGAATGAATCTGAGTTCCGTAAACATTATTATATTAGCGCAGTTCCGTTATTACTTAAAAACTCCTTTGAAACACCAATAAACCTAGCTAATTTGAAGCAGCTGCTCTCTGAAAACCTGGATTTTGAATATTACCCCGCAAATAAGTACTCTCACGTCGCCTTGTAAGTTTAGACTATCCATGACAAACAACGTTGTGTTTTGTAGATGTTATAAATATGATTCTATACCTTTACAGGCAAATTAATCCAACTAATCTATCTCGGACTGTTCGAAAGATATTTCCAGCGCCAAGTTTTTTACCTCAAAACACTGAGATGCATTTTCAGCAAACCATTTACTTTGATGGTCCATTGCCGTCTGAGTATTCACTGGTTGGCTTGGTAATTTGTAATACATAGCTTGTTTGGGTGACCAAACTTAACCTTTTTGTTTTACACATTCGTTTATAGCCCTACCCATATTATGGAAACGTGATTATTCTTCAAGCTAAAGGACGGAGAATGGTTAAACTTTTACCAGTTTGGCGCTGCCAGTCTAACTGTTCTTCTGTTTCGGTTGAGCTTGAACCTGGAGATGCCTGTAAGTTGTCAATTAAATAAAAATAAAGTTTTAATAGCCCATGAAGCGTTTAGTTTTGACCTCAATGTTTGTTCTCCAGTGCATTACGCATCGTATTTATGGAGAGTGTCCTCTGAACCAGTTCATAACAATGAAACTGAAGATTTTAGCGTAACTAACTTTGGATGTTTTGTTCTGAAATGGTCTTAATAATTTGAGTGATGTTTTATAATGTAATTTTCAATGTGTTGTGTGGGTAAATCTACAAGATTTCATTGAAAAATTGGTTCCTTAAACGTTTTTATTTTAATGTTTTCTTTGCTAAATAAATGCTTTGGTTTTAAACCAAAACAACAACGAAAGACTCATTTTTAAGAAATTAATATACATATGTAAAGGGGTTTTGCTATCGTTATTAGGCATTGGTATTACAAACAACCTACTTTTGTTTGAGGCATAATTAAATAGTATTTTATCAATCTTTACAATATAATTATGTCAATTTGTTGCATAAGCAGTGTGATTACTCCTAATCCGTATTCAAAATATTGGTGCAGATTCAAGTTAAGCAAGTTAGTGCTGCTGTGCAAACATATTGGGCGTTTACCTTCATTGATTTTGATATGGGATATTATTCATTTGCAAACACGGTTTGGTTCAAAAGAACGTAACACATTTAATCATAACTTGAAATAATAAATAGCCAAAAAACTCGAACGACGCTATACAGCTATGTGTCTTATACTTATAGGCATAACTATTATCTCAACTTGTGCAGTTATTCATTTCGTCAAATATTAAATTCTGGAATGTCCTTCCCATGAATTCTCCCACCTGTATGACACCAAATCTGCTTTATACTTTGACGCACATGTATAGGCATTCAAAATTCTATGTTAAACATTTGATCACTTACTTCAAAATAGGTTGGCAAATATCGAATAGAAAAAATATCTGGCAAAATATAAGCATATACCCTCAGAAACATTTAAGCTAAAAAATGTGTTGAAGTTCCTAGAAATTTATAGTTGCCAGACTTTCCAACAAAATTTGTGTTTTTATCATGCTATTTTGAAAAATTTACGAAATTTGCCTAAGTGGTACTACTTTGGGAGTTTAGAAATCTGACAAGTATATTGAAATTGCGCATAATATTTGCACAAACAAATTACCTCCCATTTTGTCAGTACACTCGGGCAAACGGAGTTTCAAAGAAGCGGCTTCCTAATTCTACACTGTAAGTTCCTCCCAAAGTAGTTAGTAAGAAAACTCAAATTCATTATTCCAATTTCAACCCAAAGCAGAATACCAGAAACGCTAAATAAAGCACCCAAAATAATGAATGTTCCCAAGAAAGCTGACACAGTTGTTGCTTCAGGGTGCTCCGTTGATTCCTCTTTTTTATCAGCCAAAAAGAAGTAGCTAAATAATTGCCCTGTACTCATGTGTATCCCTTTTTTATCCCGAATCAGTCGCTGGAAATCCCTCAAAATTTGTTGACGATTAAAAGTTAAATCATGCAAGCCGGAGTGAGTAAATGCCCCCAAAAATTTGTGAAAAGGAAAAGCAACAAAACTTGAATAGCAGTGGGTCCAAATATTTAATAAACTAAAGAAAGGTGTCTGTTTTGGAATAACGCGATAAAGTTTTTTCTGTTGAAACAAAACCAAGTTTAACTCCGTGTCACAGTTTTCTTTACAAAGAACAGCTAATTTAGCCGGCCGTGTTTCTCCATTCTTCCAGCTCATTTTATACTTGTACTCGTCCAAGTACGCTTTACTAACATTTGGAAAAGAAGGGTAATAAATCATCTTTGAGTTGCTTTCATCAATCGCACTTTCTAATGTTCTTTTCATTTCATTAGCCTCAAGAAAAAAGGAGTTGAGCAAAATCTTTTGGTAGAGTTTTGCTACCCTTGGAGTCATTTGTTTGTGGTGTTGTCTATACAAAATATTAAACATAGAATGAAAAGGAAAGTCGATTAGTAGATCAAATTCATTCCGATCTACGACTTCTTGCATGCTTTAGGGTAATCATTGGGTCATGGTTTGCCGTCATAATGAATAGAGAAGAGTTGTAAAAATTCCGCAGTAAAATCATCACAAAATCCATATGGATAATCACAGCTTTTCCATACCACTTTGGACTTTGACGGCTCTCATCCTGTTCGAATAGAACTGATAGCAACCAAAACACAGCTTGATCAATTGCCGCTTTTTCCCCAACTATCAGCCAAATTAACATTCCTGCGATCGAAGCCAATGTACAAATCCAGATTAGTTTACTAAACGGTGTCAGAAACGCGGATAAATGTGCTTCAAAAAAGTTTTCTCTTGGAAAGAGGACTTGAAATGAATAATCGATTTGCCGTTGTACAAAAGGAAACATTTTCCAAAAGTAGTGAAACTGGTACGGATATTCCAAACTAAGTTTTACAAATTGTTCATGAAAACCCATACAAGTTTGGAAACTGGCACAGTTTGTATATCTAAAGTAGGCGTCATAGACATTTGATGATAGGAGAATCGCCACCCATACACCAGGCCCTGTGAGTATGGGTGGCGATTCTCTTTAGACATTTTCCATGCACTTTAAAAGCCATACCATCAACTACCACCATTGTTTTCATGCATTTTTTAACTTCCACCAATGTGCAGCGATCAATATGATGCATGTATGAGTGAAAATATGTATATCTTTCTATGTAAACATAATTCATGCATTCATTCAGATCATAATATAAATGCATGCCAAAACATTATAACCAAATGTTCTATTACAAATGATTTTAAAGATTCGATGATATGAAAAAGTATGAATAAATAACTGTTCAAAAAATACCACAAATATTATTATGTTCAGATTTGAATTTGATTTATTGATGTGGAGGTAACAAACTTCCTTGAAAGCACACATTATCAATGTCAGGAGATGTTTTACAAACTTTACAACAACATCGTTTTTTACAGGTTGAAATAAAAGGAAACTTAAAATTATGCGTGACAAAATCTTTTACTAAGGAATCATTCTTCTTAAGATTATTAAGGCAGAATTGATTTAATATTTCTTCGTATTTTATTAAATGGTTTCTTTGAATTAGAAAGTACAAACAAAACATACCACATGATGTTGAATTAGTTGATTGAATCTGACAATTATTAAAACGTACATTACTCCCCATCTTTTTTAAAAAATTAATAATGTCAACACCATAATCATATGGTGAATGTCCAAAACTATCAAAAAACTCAATAACATCTTCTGATTTACATTTATAAATTGCTAACCAATGTAATCCAGGTAAATTACTGTTCTGAGTATTTACAACAATACTAAACGTCTTGGATTTAATTGATTTTAGTTGGTCCTTTGCACAAACAAATGATTTAGTTCTATTTATAGACGATATTAAGCAAATCTCAATTGATCAGAATCCATCATGAAATAACTGCTTGTCGATTTTTATCAATAGATAAGATCGCCTGTGACTCTGAATAAATTAAACAAGTTACAGCCTCCGATAAAGCCGAGGAAAACTTTAAGTCCACCCTAACAGATCCACTATTTTCTAAAACCATTGATGATTCAGAAGCCTGAAGATGGTTTAAGTCAAACGCGAACATCACATTTCCATTTGCATAATCATCTCTGGATACAATCAAGCCATTATTCTCAGCTGTTAGGCCCAACCCAGATAGCAGCAGATAATAAGGAAGAAGGTGCTGTTGATTATTAAAATCCAACGATAACCCTTTGATGGGGATTGGAATATTGTTCACAGTAAGTGAAATATAATTCAGGTTGAAATGTTGAAAACAGAATGGATTCCGCTTAAAATCCCCATTGAAAGATGAATTTGAAACCAGTGCTAAAATAATTCTTGATGGTACGTTTCCTAGAAAAACGTTTTCTTCCAAAAATGTTTGATTTCCGCTGGGAATTGTAAATTGCTTTACGTCTGAAAGAACGAAAGGATACTGTGATGAAAATCCATCTTCAAGAAGTTTCTGATGTGAAAGAGTGATACTCGAGTACAGCACTTGCTTGCGAACAAAAAGGCTTGCTTCTAGGAACTTTTTTAGGAACTACAGGTAAATCTCCTGCCTTCGAGGAGGGCAGAGTAATGAAAATGAATCATTTCCCCTTGTTAGCGAAATAGTAACTGTTGTATCATTTAACACGTAACGAGATTGTAACCCAATATCAAATCTTAATCTTCCAGCAAGTTCAACAGGCTTAGAGCCAGAAATCATTTCTTTGCGCTTTTTATAGCCAGTGTTTTTATCAGTCAATTCCCCACCGTTTGTGTCTTTATAAAACAAGGCACATTGGCCAACAGAATTTGCATAATCTTGCCCACTTGATAACAAAGACTCGAAGTAAGCTTTGTATGCGTAGCAGTTGTTTGATGATGAAATTTGATTGATTTCTTTT
>LJIJ01002636.1:0-21554 GCA_001718145.1 Orchesella cincta
TGAAATTTTTAAAGTGTCATATTAGTCGAAATGAATGGTTTTAGATCAGCTCTTTGACGAATACGAATATTCTAGCTGAATTTACCTATTTACGTACCATTTCAATGATACTCAGGCCTAACGACAACGTTTTAGAGTTTAAAACTTTAAAGAAATAAAAATTTCCATATTTTCATTTTACATTACATGGAGAAAACAATTTTCTTTTCTCCATGTTTAAACATGTTTTAACCATGTAGTTTAACCATAATATGTTTTTACACTTTCCTACCCTGGTCTACGCAAGCCAGGTAGGAATGTTTTGCATTTTCTAGCATTAAAATTTCCAATGATTTATTATGTACCTTTAGATACATATTTAGAAGACTTTGTGTGTCGTCGTCCGTCGTCTGTCTGTCAACACGATAACTTTCGACCATTTGACATTTTGAAATTCTGTTTTCACCAATCGATAGATAAGGTCAAAGGGGAGGATGATTTTGTAGATGGGTTATCTGTGGTCACAGGAACAGGGTTAAATGATAAGCGCAACTAAATTGATAAGCGTCACATATAGCTTTTGATACATTATTCGGAAGGTATTTCTCTAGTGATGATGAATATGCATTGCAAATTCAAATCAGAGGTTTCGAACAAGGTCAAAGGTCACGATTAGTGTTCCAAATGACCATTATAGCTTATGATGTATCATTCGAAAGGTATTGCTCTACTGATGAATATGCATCGCAAATTCAAATCAGAACTTTCGAACGGGGTCAAAGGTCACGATGGCTTATGAGATACAATTTGAACGATACCGCAGTGCTGATTGTAATTATGCATTGCAAATTGAAATGGGAACTTTCGAACCGAGGTAAAATGTCATGCACTTTCAAATGACACACACTTAGTGTGTGATATATCATTCGAAAGCTAGTCCATTGAGGATTTCACTTATGACACTTTTTTAAGCCGCAATTTACATCCGCTAAAGGTACATCGCTACATCTCGGATTGTCGGGTTTATTAAAGTAACCAGTGAGTCGTAAAAATGTTGCTTTCGTTGAAAGACGAAACAAGCACATGACAAAGGACTAAATAAATGCTTTCTCAGTTAGAGTTTGCATTTGGCTAACTCCCGTTTTGTCGACCGCCAAAAAATGACGTGGATCATAATTATTTGCTGGGTTTAAATATAACTTCTTGGATTGCCCAGCAGACGTCATCAGTTATATATAATCAGCTTATATTGTGTTGGTTTTTTTACATTTAATTTAATAAATCTTTAACTGTTATATATTCATTTTACTTCTAGTTCGTATTCATTAGAGTATATGATACCACACACATCTTATAGTCATTTTATATTAGCAGAATGAAAGGGCTCGTATTGTTTGAATACTTCAAACTTGCCAATCGTTATTTCAAAAATGCAATAATGTACATAATTATACGTAAAACACGTTATTGTCGAGACTCCCAGTTTGTAGTAATGAAAAGAATTTTCACTGGAATCCCATTTCATTGATTTCCGAATTGAATTCCCAAGAGCAATGCGTTTATTTGCGCTGTTACATCCCAAACAATTGAGCAGTTGTTTGGTAGTCGCAAGTATTAGTCTAAAAAACTTGCGATTGTATTTTTTGCTTAACTTTTCTCAATTTTGCACACAGGCTGGTACAGTTTAAACCTTGTTCACAATGAAAAGCTCTATCAACTTACATATAAATAAAAGTAGCTTCACTGTGCGCACCAGTTAGTTGGCATAAAGAAAGGAAAGTATATCTGTAGACAACGTGGAAGCTCTCTACATTCAATAGTAATGGGTTGTGATTGGGAAGATTAAAACAGTAATTTCGATATTGATAATTCTGTATATGCTTATCATGACGAGCCGAGTTTGCATGCAATGTTGTGCAAAAGTAGAATAATTACGTTCAATTTTCTTGCAAGGTATGCATTTATTTTGAATATTTAAAATTTGGTTTTAAAATAATGATTTATACGATACAGTATGGGTAAAAAATCGGTCCATTGTCAGCAGTTGTAATCGCGGGGATGCTTAGCAAGGGCCAGCATGATTGAGGGCCACATCTGTTAAAAAGTAGTTAAATTTAAAGTCCATAAATTGTCAAATGAAATAAATGATTGGACTAGCAAATAGTTTACCATGGCACTTCATCCAGCACTCGCTAAGATACGTCTTCCCATCAGCTCCACAGACCTTTTCATCTGGTTTAGTATCCAGGCAGTAACACTCGTCCACACTTGCCAATACCTGTGACTTCTCTGGAATACTAATCAAACCAGTGGCAACAATAAGGACAACGATTGAGAGGAACT
The DNA here is from genome assembly GCA_001718145.1 of Orchesella cincta. Lineage (NCBI taxonomy): Eukaryota > Metazoa > Arthropoda > Collembola > Entomobryomorpha > Orchesellidae > Orchesella > Orchesella cincta. The sequence continues at coordinate 2,323 of LJIJ01002636.1, forward strand.
TCATTGTGCAGCAGTGGATCAAAGAGCTGACGTCAGCGTTTTTGCGAAGATATTAATCGTCCGTTCAAAATAATAAGTAGTGTGCCAAGCAAGCTCGGGCCGATACTGACTGAATTAGCAAAGATTTCAGATAGCGTAAAAAGAAATTACATACTTAAAGCACCAACTTGTCTAATTACTTACACGAGCCCATTACCACACCGCAAAGAGCATTTATGCAACGCAAAAGCAGTAAACCTAATTTTATAATGACTAAGCTGCTACGTCTGAAATTATACGTAACTAATACCTTGAAAGAAATCTACATTTGGTTATAGTCTACAACATATGCGAATTTTTTCGATAAATGTCATTAGCCTTGAAAAAGATTTACATATGCTAGCTTTTAATTTTAATTATGCTTACATGTTTTAAAACCCCTATGCATACCTTTATCATTAAAAATGCACTGCTATGACGTTTACGGTGCTGATGTAGGTGTGCAATAACCGCTCATATTATGCCGATGAATTTCTGCGGAGTACACACTGAGACGGATAATATCTTTAAGAGACCAAAATTTTCTTTGCCATTCTTTACACTAAACATGGTTTATGCTGCATGGGAGGTAGCAATTTATTTGGCAGAAAACGGTTTGTCCGAATTTGGAGGCTATAATGTTTCAAATGGATCCAAGTGAAACCTATGATATATTAAATTACTTAAGAAACATGCTATTTTTAATTAACGCTTTCGTATATCGCACCACTGGATAAGATTTTAATTGAGATATATATATATATATATATATAATCTACTAACCTCACACGTTGAACGCATGAAACGGTTGAATTGGCCGCAAATACAATTAATGACTTCTTTCAAGGGTTGCAAGGAATCTCGTCGCTGTACTATATTTGACGAGCACTATGAGTTGTTACAAAATCTCGAAAAACGTTTTACTTGTAGCAAAATTAATTGTATTAATAACAATACAATTTTGCTACAAGTAAAACGTTTCGAGATTTTGTAACAAACTCAAGGTGCTCGTCAAAATATAGTACAGCGACGAGATTCCTTGCAACCCAGAAAAAGTCATTAATTGTATTTGCGGTTAATTCAACCGTTTCATGCGTACAAACGTGTGACGTTTTTAGATTATATATATAAATATTATCTCAATTAACATCTTATCCAGTGGTGCGATATACGAAGCGTTTATTAAAAACAGCATGTTCCTTAAGTAATTTAATACATATCATAGGTTTCACTTGGACCCATTTGAAAATTATAGCCTCCAAATTCGGACAAACGTTTTCTGCTAATAAATTGCTACCTCCCATTCTGCATAAACCATGTTTGTGTAAAGAAAGGCAAAGAAAAATTTTGGTCTCTAAAAATATTATCTGTCTCAGTGTGTACTCCAGCAGAAATTCATCGCATAATGGTGGCGGTTATTGCAACCTACATCAGCAGCATAAACGTCATAGCAGTGCATTTGTAATAGATAAAGTTATGCATAGGTTTTAAAACATGTATGCATAATTAAAATTAAAAGCTAGCATTCGTAAATTGTTTTGCTAGGCTAATGACATTTATCGAAAAATTCGCATGTTGTAGACTATAACCAAATGTAGATTTCTTTCAGGGTGAGTAGTTACGTATAAATTTCAGACGTAGCAGCTTAGTCACTATAAAATTAGGTTTACTGCTTTTGCGTTGCATAAATGCTCTTTGCGGTGTGGTAATGGGCTCGTGTAAGTAATTAGACAAGTTGGTGCTTTAAGTATGTAATTTCTTTTTACGCTATCTGAAATCTTTGCTAATTCAGTCAGTATCGGCCCCGAGCTTGCTTGGCACACTACTTATTATTTTGAACGGACGATTAATATCTTCGCAAAAACGCTGACGTCAGCTCTTTGATCCACTGCTGCACAATGAAGTTCCTCTCAATCGTTGTCCTTATTGTTGCCACTGGTTTGATTAGTATTCCAGAGAAGTCACAGGTATTGGCAAGTGTGGACGAGTGTTACTGCCTGGATACTAAACCAGATGAAAAGGTCTGTGGAGCTGATGGGAAGACGTATCTTAGCGAGTGCTGGATGAAGTGCCATGGTAAAACTATTTGCTAGTCCAATCATTTATTTCATTTGACAATTTATGGACTTTAAATTTAACTACTTTTTAACAGATGTGGCCCTCAATCATGCTGGCCCTTGCTAAGCATCCCCGCGATTACAACTGCTGACAATGGACCCGATTTTACTTTACCCATACTGTATCGTATAAATCATTATTTTAAAACCAAATTTTTAAATATTCAAAATAAATGCATACCTTGCAAGAAAATTGAACGTAATTATTCTACTTTTGCACAACATTGCATGCAACTCGGCTCGTCATGATAAGCATATACAGAATTATCAATATCGAAATTACTGTTTTAATCTTCCCAATCACAACCCATTACTATTGTGTAGAGTGCTTCCACGTTGTCTACAGATACTTTCCTTTCTTTATGCCAACTAACTGGTGCGCACAGTGAAGCTACTTTTATTTATATGTAAGTTGATAGAGCTTTTCATTGTGAACAAGGTTTAAACTGTACCAGCCTGTGTGCAAAATTGAGAAAAGTTAAGCAAAAAATACATCGCAAGTTTTTTAGACTAACACTTGCGACTACCAAACAACTGCTCAATTGTTTGGGATGTAACAGCGCAAATAGACGTATTGCTCTTGGGAATTCAATTCGGAAATCAATGAAATGGGATTCCAGTGAAAATTCTTTTCATTACTACAAACTGGGAGTCAAGACACTTGTTTTCCCTATAATTATGTACATTATTGCTTTTATGAAATATCGCTTGGCAAGTTTGAATTATTCAAACAATGTTTTGTGGAAACCTCCAAATAAAAACCAAGCATGGATTTACATTGACGTGTAGTACAGAACCATCTTTAAAGGTGAAGTTTGAATTCGAATGTTCCGCTTGTCATTTAAGTAACCAGGCTTGACTTAGCATGGTAAAAGTGTCAGCCAGAGATTTTCAAAGTCACCGGCTACAAACCACTTTAAGTGTTTTGGCTACCAGGCCACTTGCTACCAGTTACCGATTAAATTCGAGGCTACCTTGCCGCCAGCCACAGACCACCGCGCTATTGTAGGGCTACCAGGTCACCCTCTAATGGCCACCGCACAATTTTAATGCTACCGGCTACCAGCCACCAAACACATTTAAGACTACCGAGCCACCAGCCAACTTAGATGAAGCGTGGGATTAATTAATGACTAGGTATGAGACTAATCGTGAACTTGTTTTCTCCATCCATCTTTTATCTCCCAGCCGCGATTAAACGTAGAGAACCAGAATGCCCTCCGGAAACTAGTTGACGCCTCACTGCAAAGTACATGCAGCCTTGCAATCCTGGAACGTCCAGTAAACCACTGGGATGCCCTGCTGGGAATGGGTCAAGTCCTTTACCGGTTCCGACATGCAAACTTTCAAGGAGCTCGTGGAGTTCCTAGAAAACCACATTCGAGGTCTGCACATCAGTTTCTCCAAGTCTTCCTCATCGCAAAGTGTAACTGACACCAAGGCAGCTCATCATCAACAGCAAAGTGTCCGTCATGCAAGCAGGAACACGCCCTCTAAACTTGTTCATCCTTCAAGGCTCTTCTACCCAGAGAACGAGTCACCATTGTGAAGGATCAGGACCTTTGCTTCAATTGCTTGAGCCCCAAGCACGGGGTCAGTGCGTGTGAGTCCAAGCACTCATGCAAACCTTGTGGAAAGAAGCACAACTCTCTTCTCCACATCGAAGAAGTTGCAGCTCACGTTCTAGTAGAGCAGCAAGCATCATCATCATCAGTTTCTGCAGTTTCTTCTACTGTGGCCAGCCATTTCAGCAAGGTGAATGGAATCCCCTTGGCAACAGCAGAAGTGGTGGTAGAGATAGCAGCGGTTTTCTCCAGCCCTGTCGAGTTTTCCTGGATCCTGGTTCAGAAGCCAGCTTTATCATTGACAAGTGTGCAGCTAAACCCGGACTCAAGCGGAGGAAGTGTGCTATCAACATCACCGGAATATCATCCTCATCAGCAGGAATGCTTTAGCAGTAGTATCCTGCAGTATGCAATCCAGGGTACGTCATTTTGGTATAAATGTTAAAGCTCTTGTTCTCACCAAAGTTACAGGAGACTTACCGTCTAAAACGGATCAAGCTCAATCACGGGCTCATCTACAAGGATTGGCGCTGGCAGATCCTCAATTCCTCTGGCCTAGAGAGGTCGACATTCTTTTTGGAGCTGATGTAACGGAGAGAATCTTGTAAAACGTTCGCATCATGCGAGGAGCGTCCGACCCAATCGCTCGCAACAGTGAATTTTGGTGGATCGTCCTAGGTCCTTCAGGAAGTTCCAGCCAATCGTCAGTATCATCATCATTTTCCTCAGTTCGGGTCCATGCAGCCACTACTGAAGTTAATGAAACGTTGAAGAAGTTTTGGGAGATCGAGGAAATACCAGCCCACCCCAATCTAATAGAAGAAGAGCGCTACTGGGAAAATCATTTCACCCAGCAACACTCACGTGACAATGAAGGTCGCTACATCGTACCATTGCCGTACAATGACAAGTTGAGCGAGTTAGGAGCATCTCGTGACATTGCAAAACGGAGACTAATTTCGCTTGAAAAACAGTTCAACAGGAACCCCACCCACAGACAGGAATAAATAAAATTCCTTCGCGAGTATGAGGAGCTAAGCCACATGGAGCAAGTTCCCCCAGAAGAGTATGGAGAGAAGGTTGGAGTCACCAGCTATCTTCCTCATCATTTTGTCCTGAAAGAGAATAGCAGCAAAATGAGGGAGGGGAAGGGATGGGAATGGAAGGGAGGAAAAATTAGATGAGCTAAAGCTTAATGTCTGTTTGTCTGACCTGCTTTGATAAAAATTGTGAATCTTAATGATTTGAAAATTGAAATTTTTCAGAATTAAATGGTCCATTAATGTGCTTCAATTAAGCATTGATTTGCAAAAAAATGCAGCCAAAATATCTTAAATTTCATGAAAATCATCCAAAATACTATGAAAGTATCAATAGTACGTACTAAACAAATCCACAAAATCACCCAAAAACAAATCCACAAAATCATTCTAAAAATGTAAAAATTGCTTTAAAACGGGAAAGCTCTATGAAACCATCTCTATAAAAACGTGAAAATCATTCAAAAATGTGACGGATAGCACTTAAACATAAAAATTTCTTTCAAATTGTAAAAAAATTGCCCTCAGACTATTACAAGTTGCTCTCCAATTAGAAATACGCTCTCCAAATTCTCAAAATGCCCAAAATCACACACAAAGGTTAAAACCTTGCGTAATTTAATTAGGAATCTCATTTTGCCCCGTTTTGGTAGTCAAAAATATTGACTCAAAATTTTATTTCTTGCTGTACTACTTTGGGTTCTCAAGAATCTGGCAGCCCTGAAAGTTAGCAGGTAAAAATTGAGTAAATCTTTATTAACTAATGTGGAGAGAACGTTAGAAAATTTAACTTTGGAAATGTTTACAAAGCAAATAAAAATGTGATCCAAAAACCTCTGACGTTGTGAGCTTCATTGAAATAAAGTATTAAATAGTTATCCATGAAAATAATAACTCAGAAGAAAAGTTATTAATTTTGAGGTAATATAAATGCATACATATTTTTAGGCAGAAAACTCGGAAAGGGGAGTCTGTGGACGAAGCCCCTTGATAATCAAAAGTAAAATTTGGAAAGAGGAAGTTTTCAGGCTGAAGAAGATTCTGCACCCGTGCGTGCACTTCATCACTTACCGATACATGGAAGGGACCAACAGGACGGTTTTGGATTTTCAATCAGCTGATGACCATTACCATTGACGTTAAAATGTAAGATTGTAGTATTTTTCCATGCATCCGGAAGGTTTATTGTACACGTGCACAATGTGCCTGCCTTCCCCTTAGCTGAAGGTGACGTTTTGAAGCCAACAACCTGTTTGTTACTGCACTGGAGAGCTCTAACGGGAAGACACTGGCAAAAATTCTTTATAAGTAGAAATACCTCTTTTGAGCCCAGAAACACTGATCCGGGGAACAAAAAACGACCCCTAAGTCCGTAGAGGTACATTTTGGAAAACCTTAAAGGATGCCATTGTTTTCCTCACAATATTTTACGATAGAAAACTGTTTTTATCTTAAGAATTGATGACAAAAAAATTAGAACCGAAAGATGCCTATGATATAAATTGTTCAATTTTTCGACATTGTTACGTGTGCCAATTTTTAGCCGAATTTGACGATTTTGGATTTTCAATCAGCTGATAATCGTTACTTGTAACGTTGAAATTTAAGATTGTATTTTTTCATGTATCCGGAAGGTATATAGTACAAAAGTGACAATTTTTAGCTGAATCTGATTTTTTGCTTGAACAATTCAATTGACTGGTGGCCACCATTTATTTGAGTATCTCTGCTCAGTATTTTTATTGTTTTACTGTGGCGCCTTCCTACAAAGCGTGTTGAAACTACAACGTACGTGTCGTTTTTAACCGGTTTTGGAAGCTTTCGATGATGTTGTCGCTATTGTCCTAATCTTAGAGCCAAATACCTTTTTTATACCAATTTATGGTATGGAAAGAAAACGACACTATATCATTTACATTTGTCAGGGCATTTGCTTTGCCAACATTAGGATTGTGGAGACATTTTAGAATTATAATTTTTAAAGCTTGCACGAAGAATAAGTAAGTTTACGAGAATTTTCAAAATTTAACGAGTTTAGAATGGATTTGGATAGTTTACGCATTAAACAAATGCATCATTACTGACAAAGAACTGTAATTATGAGATTTCATCGATTTTATCACAGTGGCATGTGAATTTAGAGTCTGCAAAGTACAAAATACGCTTCTTTCGTATATGATTTGAGTTTCAATGGAATTTAAATACGAACATGATGGTATAACTTCATTCCTTATTTTAAATATGTTGTAGCTATAAATCTGCTTTTGGAATATGAAAAATTCACCTTCCGTTTTCCTACCTGAGAATAAAAGCTTGACTTATGACTCGTAACAAATTAACAAATACGAAGAAATTCAGGAAATGTATATGTTTTTATTAGTTTTTTTGTTTAAATATTACACAAATTACTGACAATCAAAGCATGAAGTTACTTACTAAACAAACTCGAATTTATCAAATTATCAAATGCGGTCTTATAAACTTTTATATAAGGTTTCCTACTCGGTCAGCTTCAGACAACTTTTCTAGCCAATATGATGCACATGGATTCAAAGAAACCATGCAGGCCAATTGGAATTTAGTCTCTACTTCAAACAGAGATTGGCAATGTTTTATTTACAGAAATTAATTTAATCGTATTTCCGAACCAAAATATCCACATCTCGAGTACTCGCCAACTGAAAATGATTTGTATACTTCTCAATATTGTTTCATTTCTCATCGCGCTTGTATTTTACTGTTATTTATTTACTCATTACTCATTAACAATTTTAAAAAATATTTGCAACTGGTTGAACAAGATGTTTGGTCCATGGAAATATATATTTGTATTATGCTATCCTAGCTGCAAACTAAAATTAAGTAGTTTTCAACAGTCACCACTTTTTTGTTGATAGTTACGATAGCGTTTTGAAACTGTCCTTTTTGCAATCCAACCATTCCAATTGAATCCTCAGTCCCAAGTAATCCTGTTTTCAAAGTTGCGAAAGCAATAAAAGTAGGTCCCGCTCCCTCATCTTCACTTTTTCTTCCAGCAAACACGGCAGCCTCTATCACATTTTCAGGGAATTTTACATGCCTTTGATTTATCAGTCGGTATGTCGCACCATGCTGGTTCCGTCCCCCTGGAATCGTCAGTACTTCAGCCCCGCGTTCCAATTCATACTCAAGACCTTGATGTGAGACGGTGCAAACCTTGCTTCTAACACTGTATTTTCCAACTGAAATTTCCCCATTCACGAGACCCCGACAAGGATAAATATACCCATATGAACTTTTATACCCAAAGTTATACATGTTGTTGACGTCGTCCGGAGTGAGATTTTCAATTGGTCGCCACCTGTGACGGTAGCATCCTTTAAATAAATACACAAATTATTATTGTTAGTAAACAGATAAAATAAGAATGCATACAAGGTAAGCAAATCTGTTACCTTGACAGTTATACAGACGATTGATATTGTCCGCATCTATGACGCTCAAACCTGGCGTGATGTCAATGCCACATTTCGTTACTCCAGAAGTGGAAGGCCAACCACCTAAGCACGTTTTGCATTGGTAATGCATTTGACTACCGTAGTCGTAAATTGCTGAAGACAACTCATCACTAAACTGTGCTATCGGAAATATTTCGTCTTCATCACAGTTTCCAAAATCTAAAAAATCATCCCTATCTGGACGTTGTTGTTCGTGATATAGACATAAAGTATGTCCTAGCTCATGTATCATTACTGCCATGCTTCGACAGTCGTTACCAAATTTAGTAAATTGGTATCCTCCTTTCCTACAAATCTCTGCACGACCGCAAACTTCTGAATCAACCATGATTTCAGTATAATCTGGGTCGCCTTTTCTCCAGGGTTGAAATCTTATACAAGTTTTAGAATGATATTCCTCAAATGCCTTCCAAACTTCCACTCTGTCTTCCTTACTAAGGCTAGGATGAAACCGATATTTAACAATGCCATTGATCCATAAAGAGTTGTTGGAGTTGTGGGCCTTAGTTCCGTTAATATCTGTAAGTATGTAAAAATTTATTATAATAGGGACTGTTCGCCCGGCGTATTGTTAGCATATTTTAGTACAGTGACGGTAGAAAATGCGGTGGCGAGGAATCTACAGTAAAGTATGCATAAGCGGTTGGTTACAAGTTCAGAACACGAGAATGTGATGGTGATTGTCGTATCGTCACCGTCACCATCCCAATCACAATACGGCAATAGCGAACCGTCCCTAATAATGTCATATAAACAAGGAAAAGTTTTTCAAGCTATTCAGGTTACACCGCAAAAATATATTACCAATAAAAGCGTAGCGTAAATCTTAATGATATTTTAATCTGTATTTAGGCCATAATATGCATAAAAGAACTATAATAAGTGCCCGAAAATACTTGAATTTTGTGTTTTAAAAATTTTATAATTTGTTTCATCAATTTTGTCTCATTTTCCATTTGTATGTTGAAAAATGGAAAAACGAAACGTGCACACTTCAACAGCGTTTATAAAAGTATCACCTAATTTACTAGAAAATGTAAATTTAGAAGAACAAAAATTCATGATTACCTTGAAACCATTCCTGCGGTACATCACAAATATATCCAAAGGAAGATAAGAATGAATTGGTAAAAACCACCAGAAACGAAATCCAATAAACCCAAGAAACTTTTTGGAAGGCCATGGTAAAGCTTGAGGTTTGCAACCTTTACAAAGAGTACAAAGCCTGCTGAGGAGTTTCGGCTGACTGAGAGTTAAAATGATGTTGGCATAACTTTTATCAGACTATAAATATTGCATCAACATACTGCAAACCATGATTTAGAAGGAAGTGAACATGTGGCAACTGTCAACCTTTATATATTATGCTAAAAAATTCGTAAATAAACTTTACCGTTCCTTTACTTACGGTTTCGTATTAAAAACTTTAAGGCCCAATTAGCGATCATGGTCATTCAGATTTAGTGCAACTGTTATAACACACTGCAATATTAAGTGGTGCAATGGTACTCAATTTTCTTTGTAGCTAGCAAGAAATAAAGAGTGAAACACCGGGTACTTTTCTTTCAAGACTGCAACGTGTTTGCACTCAACTGCAACAATGCAGACAGGAATACATTGTGCGACATCAAATGTATAAAACCTCAGGTTTATTGGTCATAAAATGCTTTAAAAATACTTGATTGAAAGTGGCTCTGTAAACTGTGGATCACTTCATGGTAGATCTTTGTCCTCGAGCTTACTCAGCGAATTTCTGAACCGGTTGGCAAAAATGTATACATTGTGTAGCTAGCTATACATGTGAAATGCGACTCTCACCTTTTAAAATGCATTTTTGTCAAATCGTAATAATAGTCTTGGCAGCATAATGGAAAAGAACTCAACAGTTGCATCGTTGCAGCAATACTAGGTTACGACCTCAGCGACTTTTTGAATTGTTCACTTTTCTCGTATATGTTGACGTTGCATTGTATAAATATCAAAGAAACGGTACCTTGAAAAGCGGAGCAAGCAGATTTTGCCTTGTTAATGCACTTGATTCACAAGCTTCGTAAACTTCAACCAAAAAAGTATATGATAAATTTAGATGACGTAGAAACGTAGTGAACAACGACGCTCTAGAATAAGAGATATACAACGAAGACATACATGATGATGTTCGCCAGGTCTCATTTTAAAACTTGCGTAACTGAATAAAAACTTTCGGCATAAAATATCGTCATCGTTTTTATTATATTACTGAATATTAGTGAGCTACTTACCATCAAGAACTGTGCAAAAATTTCGATGAGTTATGTATCAGTCACCAATACGTATCATTGCAATGCAAATATTTGATCACGAATAAAAATTACTCACGCTTACAAGTTAATGCAAACAGCATACAATTTAGGGTAATGTTCATTTATGTGCATGGTTTGTATGGAATTTGGTTTATTTGACTGGGCAAGCAGATAGTACAGAAAAACCCTGCAACGCAGAGACGGAAAGTGCAGTGCAACAATATGCAACTGGTCATGAGAAATGAGTTGATGAAAACGAGAGAATACATTGAAAATGTTTACAAGAGCAAGGATTTATTCATCTCATGTTTGTACACAAATACGTCATCATCAGAGTCTTCATTTATTACATTTGCATAATAAAGTTTGCTCAGTACCTTTAGGTTTCCTTGCGATTCTCAAACGAATGAGACGTGTTTTATTGATTATGTAGTTCTTGTCATGAGCAAACAAAGGAATATGTTATTGATAGACCATTTTTTGTGAACATTGTACCAGAAATATTGCAGAACGTTGAGAATCGTAACAGCACAGTATCCTGAGCGTGCGACAGCCCCTGAACAGAAATTTCTAGAGTAGATTAGAGATATTAGTTAGGTGAGTAAACGCATTAAAAAAATCAAATGCTATAAATGCTATAGCGGTGGGATGCCTAGCTCCGTAACTCCTATGTACTTATTAAATATTCGTGAAAATCTTATTGGAGGGCCTTTTTTAAATACCGTAATCATTTTTCCCAACACATTTTCTATTTCTTTTATACATTCGGCATACAAACAATATCAAAAGTTGTAAAACTTTTACCTGTCTCACATTGCTCCAATATCTCCATATGGGAGATATGGGGGTTTTTTAAGGTCAAAATAGGCACTTCGGTCCAAAAATAGGTATTTGGACTCCTACGAAATTTTTGCTACGAGATTCCCCCTTAGCTTATCTACACTATGCAAAATAGAGGGTCTCGGCTTCATTTCGCCACCCTTGGCTAGGGGAAGTGTAGTGGAGACGCGCCGCTATTGCTGCGTGGAGTTAATGAAAAATAGGAGCCATGCAGCTTGGGATGAATCAAATACAAGACTTTTTAAGTTTCCGGAACCGATAACTTGAATTTTTTAAAACTTACAACCGTACCATCAGTTTCCTCACAACGTAGTACTCTAGAAAACTGCTTTGATATAATAAAAAATTTCATATCCAAAAGAGCCTGCAAGAATCAATTGTTTTTTCTTCGACATTGTGCTGTGGAATCGCTTAGTTCAGACTTCAGTTCAAGAGTAGTTTAATAGTTTATAGGAGTGTTTTCTTATAAGCTATGGCATTACATTTCGTCGGACAGTCTAGAACACGAAAGACTGTAGCTGACATTGCCGTTAATAGGTGGCAGGGCGGTTTCTGCAATAGGCCCAACCATTTAACATTAGTGTGTTTAAAAAAGTCCAGTTAAAGTTGGACCTACCAAAAATGTGTGCAGGTTTTTTCTTTGTTTTTATCTTAAGAAGAAAAAGTAACACAGCTTGGAAAGGGCTCACAAAAATTCACCAAAATTCCACACTGAATGTCTTTAAACTCTTAAATAGTTAATTTTTAAACAAAGCATTTAGCAGTACCTATTTATGTTGAAGGTAGATGTCTCCAATTTGTGTCGATGTTTGCCTGTCCGTCTCCCGACGTTTTCGTTTATTTATATAAATAGGGTACTGCTATAGCTATACCTTGTTTACATCCATATGTTCAGAGTAATTTTGGCATAACACCCCGCCTTGATGATTCGAAAAAAATTCAGGTTCGGGCTATAAGAACACTAGAAAAACTCCTGCTAGACCTTATGGAATTGGGAAACCGCCACGGACCACCTATAGGGGGTGTAAAAGTCCAGCCTATAGCTCTTCGTAATTCTAGACTATCTGAAACAGGTGAAGCACGGTTCCGAGTGCTGTTGGTTTAGGTTTATCAATAAGCTGATAAACTTAATAAAGGCGATTCAAATATTCTTCAAATCTTCATAATTTAGTATTAGCTTCGCATGAAATGTTAAATTGCTAGAACTAAAAACTAAGGTTTCACATTACTAGACATTTTCACCTAAATCAACAATTCAATTCATTTGACTATGTAAATTGCTTAGATATTCGGGTTGTGTTAAACATCAAAAAATTTCAAATTCATGAGCATGCGGTCGTCTCAATATTGACTTTTTGAATACATTCCAGTCATACCCACGGCTGACGTAAACATTTCAGCAAACATCATTTTGAAATGGAGATGGAGTGCATAAAAACTCATTACTAGGCATAATTTTATAAGCGTTCTTTGGAAATATTTCACCTGGTGCAGCACATAAAATTTGGAATGTCATAAATTATTTTCAACTTCCAATGTATTGTTCCAATAAATTGTTGAAACGCCAACGATATTGCTACGATATAAAATAAACTTGTAACTCTCTCAATACCCCCTAAACCTTTTCATCACCCAAAATGATGGAGAAAGTGAGTGTGAACATTATTAAAATCCAAGCTGCCCTTGCATTTCAGTTAAGACTCATACCATTTTACTGGACTGAATCAAGTGGCTCGTTCCAGTTTTCAACAGAAAGTGTCCGACTTCAACAGTGGAAGCTTGTGTCCAGTGTTTGTTTTTGTGTTTACTCTTTATTCCTTGTCAAATCTTTCTACATTCTTCTCTCAGGAGCAAGCTCATCTTCATTTCTGATGTTGAACACGCTATTCGCAGCAGTGTACATTTCAGGCGTGCTAATGGTCACCAGTATCCGCACAAACCCAGCTGCAGTGTGTCAAATTTTTAACTGCATTAAGAAACTGGGTGGCTATGATAGACGAAATCAATCCAAAATCAGTTTGCAACTCGACGATGCTTTAGCGATAGTCATTGGAATTATCACGGTTGCATTCATTCCAATATTTCAGCTAGCTACATTCTTCCTACCATGCAATCATATTTTGATTGTTTCCGCACTTTGGAAAAGCGCCTGTGGAAGTATTGGAGTACGATTCGTATCTTATCTAATAGAACTGGCGTTCTTTGAGTCAGCTGCCCTGGTTTTGGGAATGCAAGCAATTATCTTCACCATTGCTATTCAAACACTGGGTCAAAACTTTTTAGCGCTGAAGTACAAAAGATCTATATAAAAATTCAACAAAAACAAATTAAATGATTTAACAACTACTCCTTGTTTTTTTTTAGCATATTATCCCCGTTTTCGGAAAAGTGGAGCACTACAAACCGCTACAGACTCATACTCCACTACAAGAAATGTCAGTTGATAACAATTTACCTTAATACTTTGAGCCAAATGAGTCTACTTCCCCAAAGTCAGGTTGCAGCAGGTTTCGTTATTATAACGGGATTGTACACAATCGTTGTCGGAAAAGGGGAAATCCCAACTTTTCTCTATTTCGCTTCAGGGCTACTCGTATTTGAGCTTGTGGTCTATATATTTGTGCTGTTGGACGCAACAAGCAATTCTTTCATGTTATCCAAACGGTTTCTCTCGTCGCTCAATAAGTGGCCGGTAAGTGGAAAAAGCAAGTTGCTGCAACGCTGTGTGAAAGCTTTACAACCAGCCAAAATTTATATGGGCCTTTTTACGTGTTGATAAAGGAGAGCTCCTGCACCTCCTCGGTTTTGTTTGCAGAGAACTATATTCCTTGTTGTGCAATCCAAAACTTATAATGTTGACATTTAAACAGAATTTTTCACCAATGCGATGATTAAAGAAATCGTAAAAAGTCAGGACACAAAAATACAAGCCTCCCAAAACGAATGGGCTGTTCACTCGATAGGAAAACATTATTTTAGCGAAAATATTCAGATGCAGTTCAAGTGTCCTTACGTATAAAGTCCTTACAGGTTGCGAATTTTGGCAAATTGATATTAAAATTTGATGAATGTAATCATTGTAGAGTTGATTTTGTTACACAGTGTTCGGCATTCGGAATGAAACTGATTGCACATTAAATGTAATAGGAAGGTTTTTCATATGCTTTACACTAAAGGCCCAAGTCAAGTTTTCCAGAACGGTTAAAGTTCTCCCTGGGGAATGGGTTGTTAAATCTACACACAAAAGTCATTTGCTCATAAAAAGGAATGAGTAAATCATGTGCCGTAGAATCAGTTCCAGGCCACCCCAGTACAAATGCCTCATGTTACACTAGCTTATATTTGTGGCTTTCTACTTAATTTTTTGTTGTCCTTCTATTATCTGTCAGTTCCAGACTTGGAATTTGAAAATGGTCAAAATGGTTTGAAATAACTGTTTTCTAAAAACAATTAATTCAAAACAACTCTTTAAAATCGAATCGGTGAACTTAAAATGACCATTGTCATCAATACATTAAAATCAGTGCCTCAATAACGGGAATTTATTTTCCATAAATAAAGAAACAGAAGTCATAAACGTGTGTATAAATATATTTTCAAGTAACAAATAGAGGTCAAGAAACGGACATTTTAATCAAAAATTAAATTAGGTAAACACAGGTTCTTACTGTATTTGTACTAATGTCATGGTCTTATACATTATTCATTGTACTACTAACTTAGCACGAAGGTAATTTCTTCAAATAAATATTTCATAGAATATCTGCGAATTTACTAGAATTAGAGCATCTCTTGCTCCGGATAGCCGGCGGCTAGAGTTCTGGAAGAAGTAGATGTTATTCCAGAAAGGGAAGTGCATATTTAAATGTGACATAATTAGGATGAGTATTGTAAGGTTTTAATGATCGATATGTTCAAGAATTGATGAAACAAGTAGAATAACTCATAAAGTTTATTAGGTTGATTTTTTATTGTGGTATGGAACACCTAAAATTATATTTACACTGCGAATTTGTAACGGATAATAAACCACATCTAAAAAATTGCAGAATAAATATTTGTAAAATTAACCATTGCTTTCGTATACACACCAAAATTTGAAAGGAACCTCGTTTTTGGGTTTGCTTAAATAAAAATCATACAACCCAATTTTTTCCATCAAGATTCAGTAGTTCACTCAAATTCATCCGTACAATCATCAACAAAATTCTAGTACCATGATTGCTTCGAAGGTTCTTTGCATCATTTGTCACGAATAGTTTTCAGTATTCGTGTGTCCCAGCATATTATGCAGAAGATCATTGCGATGAGGATGACTCTTCCCCTCATTCATGAAAATGTAGTGATCCACATCCATATTTCACATTCACGGATCATGCGTGAATGTATGTATACATTGAGTTAGATGACCGTTCAGGTATAAAAGCCGCAACGAACGCACCTTCACCTCAGTGTTATTTCAATTGTTGTGTACTCTACATAGCTGAGTTCTTGTAGAAGATTTCTGAGAGTTGACTCTGTACTTTCAAAGTTTTCACAGAAACTTATGTTGACTTGCGCTGAGATAAACCTTGGCAGATTCCCGAGCTATTGTTTTCCACTTCACAGTGACGTACAATAGCTCCCAACTCAAACCTCCGATGATATGGATGTTTATTTGTAAACCAAAAACACTTTGTGTTTTGCATATTATTTATTTTGTATGTAAATCATACTTTCATACGCTTATCCTTCAATAATCATAAACTGAACCTCTTGCCGATCGTAATTCATTCATAGTCTATGGCTATATGGTAAAAAACCTGATATCTTCTTATTTGTAAGGAAAAATTGCATACTCCACAATTAAATCCATTACACATTAGAAAAACAGAAAAACGAAAAAGACAACATTATAAACGAAAAATGCTCCGTATTCAAACTTAATTGGTAAAATTGATTCAGCTTCCATCATCAACATTTTTTCACACCTCCGCTTGCTCCCTATAATACGCTGCATTGAAACAAGGACGTGTATTTTAACTAAACGGGTAAATTAAACTGAGGTTTCAGTAAAAAAATTTAATCATCAATATTACAAAACATGGCGCTACCACTAGAACAACTATAATAAGTTCATAAATTGGCGGTTGAATTTTACCAAAACCTTTCACAAGAATCCCAACTTCTATAACCAAGAGCCAAAACAAAAATATCAGGGATCTTTACAATATCAGGGAGATGCCTGACGAGTTTATAAACCATTCGCACTACTCCACATATCAGAAATGTCAACAAATTCCATAGTTGAAACCCAGTTTTCGGACTGATAAATAAGTATACAATCCAACATAAAAATTCACTGCATCAGAAATAAATGTCCAAGTCATAACTAGTACAAGAGGGATCCATCTGTAATAAGGCTTCTGAACTTCGATTTTTGTAAAGCCGCAGTTCCATTTTAACACAAAAGGATACATGTAGGCAAAAACATATTCCTGGTAGTTTGCAAAGTATCGCTTGTATTCTGCCGTAATAAATATATAATGTATTGCAAATAAGTCACTTATATGGGCGTACAGCTGTAAAACGGTTTTTAAGGTTTTACTGTTATGGCTAAAGATTAAGAAAGCTGGTAATATTTTGCTTTCGGACTTCTGGGCAAATTCATATCATTCTCCATCAGCATGGCGCATGAAATGATTCTGTATAGTTACACAACATGAGCTTAAGAGATATAAATTTCACACAACTAAACTGTCTAGATTATGGCTGTTTTTTATAGATATTTACATGCATAAGGTAACTATTATTTCACGTAAAATGTTGGACACATTGTATTGTCATTTAAAACATGGACAATAACTTTTCCTCCAAACTCCTTCAGGTATTATTGTTAGATTTATCAAAACATTCTACTGGCCTAATATTCACTTTTTAGTTGTTATGATCATTGTAATAAAAAAACAGGAAACCAAGCGCGGTTTTAACTTCTATTTTACATATTGTTGTATTTAAGGTTTGTGTTTGAGGTTTTGTTCATGACAGCTACAACATGGTTCCATGTAAAAAACTGAAAGCATGTATTCTTTAGATTTTTCATTTGAAACATGTCCAAAAACTTTATCGAAGGATGCACGATTCAGGTACTTGTGTAGCCTACTTACCTACTTTGACCTTAACTATAATTTAAGGGAACTGGCTCATGGTTAAATAGCAGAGGTAAATCAGATGATTGGTCCAAATGGGTGGTTTGTTATACAGAAAAACTGGCTCGGTCTTACCTCTAATAGCGTTTACTCGTTGAATTACAACAAAATAAACAGCAAGTCTTGAATCATGAGTTTCTAAACAACGTATGTCACCATAATTGTAATATGCGAAGCAACCAAAAAGTGTAGATTATTTCTTCCTACATTATTCGGACTGATGAACGTAATGGCTAAGTTTGCACAAACTTGTTATAAAATGCAATAAAATAATTTTATTCTAAATAAAATTAGTCATTGTCATATCGTCGCTGCTTGAATGTTAATACTGCGTTACTCATCACTATTTCTCAATATAAAGCAAAGAACAATATTGAAACTGCTATTATTTTAGAATTGCATATTGTAATAAAGGTAAAAGCATTTTACACATGGTCAGTTTTCTAAAGACTACTATAACAAAATTTTCCATCTTCAAATGGAATTAATTCTTCAACTCCATCAAATGGAGTAGAAGTACTACATACATCTACATGAAGAGTCAACAAAAGTCAACTATTATAATTGCGTCAAATGATCTTTGCATCATTAAAAAGAAATAGTCCACAAGAAAAACGTCATCAAAAACGAAAAATGGTCCATATTTAAACCTGATAGGTAAAATTGCTCTGGCTTCTAGCATATTAATTTTTGAAGCTTTCAATTTCCTCTGCATAAAAACATTTTTTGCCAATTGAGCATTTTTTCTAACAATACGGGAAAATTGAATTGTTGTCTGAGCAAACTTTGGAATTGTCACGACATTAAAAATGCCACACGTCATTCCAATGACAGTAATAAACAAATACACGATAAAAGAAACCTTACCAAACCCTTTAACAAGTATCCAATTGCTAACCACGCTAAACCAAAATATTGATGTGAACACACAGTAGATCAGAATATTGGTTATGGGCTCGAGAACTTTATAAAGTACCGCAGTTTGGACGTATGTTTTTTTGAAGTTTAGAAAATTCCCGATCTCCTGCGTCATAACGTAAGAAATGTTGGAGAAACTTATCAGGATTAATGCTAAGTACGAAACTAACATTACTAACGATCTGTACCCCTCAAAACAAATTGGAATAAGGATCAACGCTCTTCCAATATATGAATAGAATATTGTGTCGCGTTCCCTGTTGGCAGGATCCGGAAGAAACTCATATTCCATTAGAAAGTAGAATGGATCGACGTCAATAAGCAGACACCCAACTACCATGCATAATGGACAGAAAGCCATTACCGCCGTTCCCAAACAAACAAGGGAATTCATTGCTTTGAGTTCTAACAATTTGTTTGGCGTCAACGGGCATTCTGAAAAAGTAAATCGATTATTTTTAAAGCAAGTAATGACTTCAAATTTGCAAATGGAAAACTTACCTCGGAGTAAACGGTGCTCAAAAGTTTTGGTGGAATTAAACCCGGTGATGGTTTCTGGGAGCAATTGCACGATTATCAGCAAAAGTCGACTGCACCAAAAAGTGCCATCCCACATATTAAAAGAATCAGCGAGTTTACGCGCCCAAACCATCTTTTTGGGTAGATGAACAAATATACAATAGCAACGTAGAAGTCAGCTACACCGGAGAAAAACGTCCAAATCATTACAAAATCCAGAATACATCTGTAATATGGCTTCTGAACTC
>LJIJ01002637.1:0-25062 GCA_001718145.1 Orchesella cincta
ACGTAAAACTGAAGTTCCTCCGATCACACCCCAACGCGCAGAAAATGCAACGACTTACAAAGGGAACTCTTTGGATTTCATCAGAGTCAGATCAGGAGCAAATTTACCAGAGAACCAAAATGGAACTTCAGACGTTGGGATAGCTTTTCAAAATTATCTTCAGCTTATGGAAACCCAACAAACTTGTTAATGCGATTTTGCGAGTCAATTTTAAATTAACAGCCACCTTGCACCGTTCGCTAAAAAAGACACAAAGATTGCTGTAAAACAAATGTTTCTGGAAAGAGATCAGCGCAAATCTCTGAGATGTATCGAAAAAGCACCTTGTCAGATACTGAGAATTTGAATCGGACTGTTGTTGTAGCTTGGCAATGCGATTGAACCTCTAGATCAGTAAAGAAAGAGGCTTTCTAAGTAGCACAAGCTCTATGACTTTGCCAAACATGGGAATCAGGATATTTCAAACTTATTCAAGCATCGCTACAACACTCAAACGACTACTTACCATCAATTACTACTGAAATGAAAGTAGACATAAAGTCGGAGCTGAATGCAGTCCGTCGTTCCCGAGATTTGCATTCACTTTACGACATGTGGACTGACGACTAAGAAGCGTCACTTTCTCTCATTTACTATACATTATTTAACGTGAATGCAGACTTCAATCAAAATTACTAGGAGTGCTGAATCCCACAGAATTTAAAGAAAGACAACTCTAAATATTCGTTCTGAATGCAAAGAAGTTTAAAAATCTATTTTCCAGCTGAAACTATGAGTCAATAATCGAAAAATCATACGCAGTAACGGATGGACTCAAACGTAGTCGAGTTTTCCACACAGATACCATGTCCAGCCCACAAAATCAACTTATACTCGAGCATACGTTCTCCTCAAACTTGGAAACAAAAGTTTCCGAAATTGCAGCCTCAATCGATGCGGTCAAAATCGCTAGTGACCTATTTTAAGAAGTCTGACTTAACTCTCGGCTGGAAAAAACTTTGAAACAGTGTTTCAACCGTTGAACAGTCAGCTAATAATGCTCGATCCTATGTTCATTCTGCAAGGAAGTGAAAGCATTTTGCTTGAACAAAACCAATTACGTCGCTTGATTGGCCATAAATGACGAAGTGGTAGCGAGTTGTTAGTTTCTTAGGATGTTCGAATATATCTGAAACATTCAGCTCCGAGAAGAATGTTACATTTGATATATTGCAGTGAGCTACTGTTCTTTGCAAAAGCATATATGCGCAGCATTCGGATTCGAAATCCTTGAATTTAAAAAATTGAACTCCGTACTTTGAAAATCGACTGACAACGTGTGCATTACGCCGGAGCCCTTCTAAATCCAAGGTATATTCATATTTCATAATATTTTCTCAACCAAATTATGAATATAAATAAATATAAATTACTGTGTTGGTGATATTGTATACCGATCCTTGAAATTCGCACCACTGAGGAAAAAGAAAAAGCCTGAAAAATTACTGAAAGAGTTAATTGAAGTATTCCGTACTGAAGATGCTGCTACTCCAAAAGTTAAACTCTACGACTGAGTTAACTGATGATTATGCAAAAAGAAACAAAAACTTAATTCAGGCCATGCTTTGAGACTATGAGGATTCGTCCGAGGAGGAAAATGACAATGATGCGGTAAATGATGAGCTGAACGAATATCTCAAGTCCAAGCTTTCAAAGGGTCTGTAGTAATCTATTTATAATATTACTGAACGGTTTTTCAAAACTACGAATTTTGAATTCGGTTATGTTTGCCCAATTTCGATTGTTTTTTAGATGCAGAATTTGACATTCTGAATTATTGGAAGTCTGTTCGTGGAACAAATACCTTCAGAAAGTTGCTCTTTGGTTGTTGTCAGTTCCAGCATCTTCAGCTTCAGACGAAAAGTGTTTTCATCCACAGGACAAATTATTTCGTCTAGAGAAACTGAGCTGTCAGAAGTACAAGTGTCCGATCTTACATTTATTCATAAAAAACTATTAGCTTGTCCATATTTACATGCTAATCAACTGTAAAACTTAATAATCCGCACTGGTTATATTAATTTTCATTTAAATTGTTATCCTTGTTAATGCAATGTAAATACATTTTTTTAATGGAATGTAAATACATTTGTTTAATGCCTGAAAACAGAACAACGCTAGCGCAACATTAATTTAGATAAGCATAAAGCACCGGTTTATGGAACATAAATCACGAAATAAAAAACATATGACATAGGCAGGCGCCTGCAGGCGCCTGCAGGCCAGGCCAGGCGGAATTTTGAAAACACGCGGGCGGGCGCCAGGCGCCTGTTTGAAATCGTCACGGGCGCAGCCAGGCCAGGCACTAAGACATTCCCAAATGCCACACCTCTACGGCTGACCCGCCTGGCCTGCAGGGGCTGCAGGGCCTGCAGCGCCTGTTGAGCAGGCCCATGCACACCTCTAGTACCAAACTAGGACTCTGTCTTTAGTGGACAAAACACATGCCAATAGGATCAAAAAATGTCGTGGAATCGTACTTGTTTCAAATGGAGTAGTACCCAAAGTCTGCTGGTACCACGGGGAACTGAATCGAGCTAATCCTGTAAATAGGGTGTTAGTGTAAATGCAGATATGCTTGCCTCAAGAGTGTGTTGTTTTAATAGATGCTGAAGTGGAATCATAATTTGCATTTCGATATTATGGTTTCCACTCAACACACTCTTGAGCAAGCAAATCTGCATTTAACAATAACACCCTATTTACACATTAGATCGATTCAGTCCCACCGTGGTACCCAGCAACTTTGGGTACTACTCCATTTGAACAAAGTACGATTCCCAACCACATTTTTTGATCCTATTGGCATGTGTTTGTCCACTAAAGACGAGTCCTAGTTTGGTACTAGAGGTGTGCAATGGGCCTGCTCAACAGGCGCCTGCAGGCGCCTGCAGCCCGCCTGCAGGCAGGCGTCAGGCGTAGAGGTGTGCATTTGGAATGTCTTAGTGCCTGGCCTGGCCTGCGCCCGTGACGATTTCAAACAGGCGCCTGGCGCCGCCGCGTGTTTTCAAAATTCCGCCTGGCCTGGCCTGCAGGCGCCTGCAGGCGCTGCCTATGTCATATGTTTTTTATTTCGTGATTTATGTTCCATAAACCCTGTTTATGCTTATCTAAATTAATGTTGCGCTAGCGTTGTTCTGTTTTCAGGCATTAAACAAATGTATTTACATTCCATTAAAAAAATGTATTTACATTGCATTAACAAGGATAACAATTTAAATGAAAATTAATATAACCAGTGCGGATTATTAAGTTTTACAGTTGATTAGCAATGTAAATATGGACAAGCTAATAGTTTTTATGAATAAATGTAAGATCGGACACTGTACTTCCTGACAGCTCAGTTCTCCTAGACGAAATAATTTGTCCTGTGGATGAAAACACTCTTTCGTCTGAAGCTGAAGATGCTGGAACTGACAACAACCAAAGAGCAACTTTCTGAAGGTATTTGTATCCACGAACAGACTTCCAATAATTCAGAATGTCAAATTCTGCATCTAAAAAAACAATCGAAATTGGGCAAACATAACCGAATTCAAATTCAGTAGTTTTGAAAACCGTTCAGTAATATTATAAATAGATTACTACAGACCCTTTGAAAGCTTGGACTTGAGATATTCGTTCAGCTCATCATTTACCGCATCATTGTCATTTTCCTCCTCGGACGAATCCTCATAGTCTCCAAAGCATGGGCCTGAATTACGTTTTTGTTTCTTTTTGCATAATCCATCAGTTAACTCAGTCGTAGCAGCTTTAACTTTTGCAGTAGCAGCATCTTCAGTACGGAATACTTCAATTAACTCTTTCAGTAATTTTTCAGCTTTTTCTTTTTCCTCAGGTGGTGCGAATTTCAAGGATCGGTACCTACAATATCAACAACACAGTAATTTATATTTCATTATATTTCATAATTTGGGTTAGAGGAAAATATTATGAAACTATGAAATATACCTTGGATTTAGAAGGGCTCCGGCGTAATGCACAGTTTCAATTTTGCAGTACTTTTCAAAGTACGGAGTCATCTCTTTTTTTAAATTCACAAGGCTTTCTGAATCCGAATCCTGCGCAATTATATGCTTTTGCAAAGAACAGTAGCTCACTGCAATCTTATCAAATGTAACATTCTTCTCGGAGCTGAATGTTTCAGATATATCTCGAAACATCCTAAGAAAACTAACCAACTCGCTAACCACTTCGTCATTTATGCCAATCAAGCGACGTAATTGGTTTTGTTCAAGCAAAATCGCTTTCACTTCCTTCGCAGAATGAACATAGGACTCGAGCATTATTAGCTGACTGTTCCAACGGGTTGAAACACACTGTTTCAAAGTTTTTTCCAGCCGAGAGTTAAGTCCAGACTTCTTAAAATAGGTCACTAGCGATTTGACCGCATCGATTGAGGCTGCAATTTCGGAAACTTTTGTTTCCAAGTTTGAGGAGAACGTATGCTCGAGTATCAAGTTGATTTTGTGGCACTGACATGGTAATCTGTGTGGAAACACTCCGACTACGTTTGAGCCCCCATCCGTTACTGCGTATGATTTTTCGATTATTGACTCAATAGTTTCAGCTGGAAAATAGATTTTTAACACTTCTTTGCATTCAGAACGAATATTTAGAGTTGTCTTCTTTAAATTCTGTGGGAATTCAGCAACTCCTAGTAATTTTGATTGAAGTACTGCATTCACGTTAACATAATGTATAGTAAATGAGAGAAAGTGACGCTTCTTAAAGTCGTCAGTCCACATGTCGAAAGTGAATGCAAATCTCGGGAACGACGGACATGCCTTCAGCTCCGACTTTATGTCTACTTTCATTTCAGTAGTAATTGATGGTAAGTAGTTCCGTTTGAGTGTTGTACGATGCTTGATAACCTTTGAAATATCCTGATTCCCATGTTTGGCACCAAAGTCCACTAGAGCTTGTGCTACCTTCAGAAAGCCTCTTCCTTCTACTGATCTTAGAGGTCTCAAATCCATTGCCAAGCCTACAACAACAGTCCGATTCAAATTCTCAGTATCTTGACAAGGTGCCTTTTTCGGATACATCTCAGAGATTTTGCGCTGATTCTTTCCAGAAACATTTGTTTTACAGCAATCTTTGTGTCTTTTTAGCGAACGGGTGCCAAGGTGGCTGTTAAATTTAAAAATTGACTCGCAAAAATCGCATTTAACAAAGTTTGTTGGGTTTCCATCAGCGAAGATAATTTTGAAGCTATCCCACACGTCTGAAGTTCCATTTTGGTTCTCTGCCAAAGTAATTTGCTCTGATCTGACTCTGATGAAATCCAAGAGTTCCTCCTTTGTAAGCTCGTTTGCATCTTTCTTCCGTTGGGGTGTGATCGGGAGGAAACTTCCAGTTTTACGTCGTTCTTCTCCTGTTCTTTCCTCAGTGGACGTGGGTTGAGATATTTTATCTTCAGATATAACGCTTCCGTTGGTGCTTTTGGAAGTCTTTAATTGCACAGATTCCGGTTCTAAACTGATCGTTTCCATAATAAATGAGTTGGAGATTAAATTCTAGCTTTAATGTAAATAGAATAAAATCTTACAAGACTGATGTAAATAAGAAAACAACTGCCAATCGTTTTGTTTATGTCCATAGAGAGATTTATGTTATTACCAGAAATAAACAAGAAGTGCATTTTATGTTGCACGACGTTGCATACTTGCAGGCTTCATGATTTGCATGCAACTTTCATTCATGACTTTTTTAAGAGTTTCATGCTAGCTATTAGTAAATATTTTTCGACAAAAAGTTGCAGGCGGCCTGCAGGCGCCTGCAACTTTTTAATTTTCCGCCTGGCCCGCCTGCGCCTGTGACTTTGTGGATTTTTTTACCGGCAATGTTAAATACATTTTCTTTTATGGCTCAATTGTACACATCATACACGCTCCTTCGTTTAATGCTGAAACAGAACAAACGCTACGCACATTAATTTAAGCATCAAGTGCCAATAAAGCCTTTCACACGCCTGTTTTTTATGGAACTATAATTCCACATCGATATAAAAAACATGTATGACCATACGTCAGGCCGCCTGCAGGCTCGCCTGCAGGCCAGTGGCAGGCGGATTTGCAAAACACTGCTGGGCGGGCGCCCCGCCGCCTGTTTGAAATCTACGTCACAGCGCGCAGCACCAGGACCAAGGCGCACTTAATACACTTATCCCAAATGCACACCTCATAGTCTACTCATATATAGATACACTTTCACAATTCGGCCATCGTGTTGAAAAGATTGAATATTACAATCATGCTCTGAAGAACTTTACCCGTAAACTCCATGACATCGCAAATGACTCGGTCAAGGGAAAGAATGCTCCAAGAATTCCAAAGGAAGAAAGACAGCTAGTTGGCATTGAGGACGATTTCAAACGTATAAACTTGGGGGTCAGAAGCGCTATCATACACAACCATTCGCTCAAAGATGAGCCTAACCAACATCTAAAGCTGTCAGATGACTTGTATAATGTTTTGCGACATGTTTTTGGAGAACATTCGCATTGTAAAGATTACTTCTGCGATCCCATGGGACCAAGGCGTTTGGAAGAAAACAGATTTGGGTTTATATCTTCCAAGGTATTTTTTGAGCCACTCAAAAACGCAGTTTCTCGGCTTGCATCCATGTCATCTAGCCTAATACAGAAAAGGAACACTAATCGTGCAGAATGTTTCATGTCAGTTGCCAACAGTACATGGAAGGGCCAAAACGGAAAAAATAGGGGTCTTTTCGTACAGTCTCAGGATGAAATGCGCCGTCATGGCGTTTAACTGCAATAGGTTCTGGCTTTCCAAAGCATATCGCACGGTGTTGTAAGAAGGAGCCGCTATCAGTAGTGGTCAAAGTTAGAGCGCAGGGCCATTATACTTAAGAAGCAAGTTCCAAAGAAGAGGCTATCTAAACCAGTATCGTATGGGTTTCTCAAGACTGGAAGAAGCAAAGGCGACGAGGATTATGGTAGTGATGTTAGAGAACCCCCTCTCCCTTTGGACGTCCGAGCCCATCAGATTCAGAAGTTGAGGGAAGGGTTAAGCGTTGACTTAAGTGCACGAAATAAAATTGAAGAATTGACACGAGATCAGTCAATCTCTGATGCTTGGTTTGCGCAACGACGCGAGCGCCTCACTGCATCGTTTGCAGGGCGAATTTCAAAACTCATCCACTGATAACACACTCAATCCTCCACATTTTTCAAACACGCAAAGGTCGTGGAACTATCGCTATGCAATATGGGATTACTTCGGAACATTTGGCTATTGCAGCATATGAAAGACATCAAGGATTGGAACATGGGACTGTTAAAAAGGTTGGGCTAATGATATCTTTAGAAGATGGGGTTTTGGGAGCGTGTCCTGATGGGTTAATTGGGGAAGATGGTTTGTTGGAGATTAAATGCCCATATTCAATTAGAAATTTTAAGCCTGAGGAATGGCCTTCGTTAGCTCCCGGGAATTCATCATTGACTTTGAAGTCCGGGTCGCTTCAATTAAAGAAATCCCACAACCACTACTACCAAGTAGTTATGCAAATTTACGTGACAGGGAGGGATTGGGGGGATTATGTCGTTTGGACACCAAACGGTATATATGTTGAACGAATTTTTCGTGATGAAAATACATTAGGGGTTTGGGTGGAGTTGAGGGAAAAACTTTTGAAGTTTTGGGAAGAAGACTTAGCGGTAGAACTTGTGGATTCAAGAGAAAGGCGCAAGTCTAAAGAGTTTCTTTGTTCAGATGAGAGGAAAATTGGCAGAGATCGTAATTTAGCGCGCAATGCTAAAACCGCCAATGCAAATTAGTATAAATGTTATGTTATTAAATAGGGTGTTTTCAAATATAGCTGTATTTTAATTTCATAAATAATTTGTTTATAAGTCGTATTGAAGATTAATAACCAATGTAATATGAATGAACTATTTACAATTAAAGTTTGTTGTCAGAAATGCAATTGCAGGTGGTCTTGGTGTCAGCCTATTATTAAGTATGTGTCATTAAAGTCAGTTAAGTGTTGCGCTTAATTAAGTTAACTGTTTCGTTCAATTAAGTTAAGTATTGCGTTCAATTAAGTTAGGTTTTGCGTTCAATTAAGTTAAGTGTTGCGTTCATTACAGTTAAGTTTTGCGTTCAATTAAGTTAAATGTTGCGTTCATTAAAGTTAATTTTTGCGTTCAATTTGGTTAAGAATTTTGTTACATTAATTGTTTCGTTCAAATTAGTTAAGTGTTTTATATAATATTTTACATCAAAAGTTGGTCGAGGTATTGATAGATCTCTGTCAGATTTTTTGGTAGAAATATTTTGTTGTTCTAGCTATTCATTGTTCATTTTGAGGGATTTGGAGCGATACCTCTACCACCTTTTGGTGGTTAGCCCTATGAGATTAATTCTCCTTATCCCTTTTAAATGAACTTTAATAGAGAGTACAACAATTTTTTCAACCTTAAACTCATACAGCTGTATCTATTTCGAAAAAAGGGAATTAAATTCTTTATATTTAACGAATAATTGACATCTTTCGTTCGGAATGTAGTATTCTACCTTGCGCAAGACACAAATTAAGTTAACATGAGTATGTGGCATTGGTTTGGGGTATGTCAGATACATTATTCAGGCAACGATTAGCATGCTTTCATGTGTATAGCCACGTATAAAACGATTCCAGCATCACAAGATCGTTTGCATAAGATGTTCGGTGGGTCTGGACCATTTTGAGAAAACGCTATGACGTACTATTAGAACGGTCTGAATATCTGGTGCTTGCTTGCATTGATGATGAGATTTGCTTATCAATGGCTCTTCTCAAATAAATATCACTTATATGTATATAAATGCTAGTGGAGGGCGAGCTTGCTAGATAAAAGCAAAATCAAGATGCATAAAAGCCCTTTCATTTTGTTAATATAAACTAACTGTGATCTGTGTTAGGTTTATGTTGTGAATGAATGCATACGAACTAGAAAAGTGGCATTACATTTTATAATTAAAATGCAAAGATACCCAACACAATGTAAGCCGATAATATAGAACTGTTGACACTTGCTGGGTCAATCCAATAAATTGTAATTGGCATGAAGAAAAAATTATAATCCACGTCATTTTCGGCAGCGGACAAAACAGGAGTAAGCCGAGTGCAAACTCTAATTGATAAAGTATTTATTTAGTTCTTTGTCATGCGACCCTTTCGTATTTCGACGAAAGCAACCTGTTCACTGGTTAAATACTCATTCATTTTAGGAAGTTTTTAATTGCGGTGGTATGGGCCATTGGGGCTATGTCTTGCTTAAAAACGAGAAATGCTGTAGGATCGAATCCTACTACACCGTCCCTGTGATTACGCTTCATAGGGCTAAAGAAGTAGAGTGTGTTTCTCACATTCATCGATGATTATATCTGAGGATATGAGGGGTATATTTTTTGACTTTTCGAACTTTTATAAAAATAGGTTTTCGGGCTTTGATAGAGCTATATAAATGAATAATTATTCAATGTTACCATGAAATTAAATTAAAAAATGACATTTAAAATTTTGGTTAATGACCGACCATCTCGAACCTTAAGCTGAACGTAAATGATGGAAAGTTGAAGTGAAGATAGTATTAGCGATGTAAACCTTAGACTTAAGTTGGAACTATATAACCACTCGATATAGTCGTATCCGCAAGAAATGTCGTCAATTTTTCGAAACTTATTGTTGATTTGACGGTAAAAAGATAACACAAACGTTTGTTTAAACGAGAAAAGGAACACATTTTAAGCACAGGAGAAAATAGAGGAGTGAAGTAGTAAAACGGTTGTGTCGCCGATTAATAAAAACCTCAATTGTTATACTGCAATATCTTATCCTCCTCATTATCACCACTTGACACTTCTTCTGTGGTTTTCCACAATCCAAGATGGAATTTAAATTGTGCGGTTCTAAATGGGGGCACTGTGAGACTTTGTTGCAACGCATTAAAGAATGTAAAAAAATGTCGTAAGACAAACGTAAAATGTTCCGTGACGGACAAAGTGATTCTTATAAAGTGGCTGCACCACTTAATAAACGTCATGGATTAAGTACTGTTTCTCCAAATCCCGGTGAGTTTTTTCTTGCTTAAACCCGAAATGAAGAAGCTCCCATGTGGGTAGTTGCCAAACGGTAGATTCTCGGTTCATTTGTAAAGCATGTTCCAATATATCATCTAACCATGTTTCCAAAGATAGGCAACGAACTTTTGTTTCGTAAACCAACACATCATAAACCATTCGTGTGATAAGAAGGGCTTGTGCCAACTTCGTTTCTTTGTTCAGGCATGAATTGGAGTGGCCACTGAATGGATTTAGGGACTTGCAGTGACGTTTGTCTGCACACGGAATCGGAATTTGGGCTAATTATCAGAAAGTTGGCTTCACAAGTTTGTACTTTTGATCTGCTTATAGTTTGCTTACTGTGGTTGGAATTTGTCAAAACAATGGGGTAGTCTAAGAAAATCAAATGCAATTTCGCCTTGTTTCGTACTGTCAGAAGGCAGTTCGGAACAAGTTTAGGTAATCATTAAAATTGAGTAAGACTGGCGACGTTTGATACCTGCTACAGTGTATTCTATGCTGGAACAGTAGCAGCAAACCCAAAACTTTAAACAATGTGCAGATTAGTGACCATATTTTTCAGAAATAGTTTATAGAGTTTTATTATATCTAAAGAGCAAATGAAGGATAGTTTTACCTAGAAGGATAGTTCTCGCAAGTAATGTTGCTTACTGAATTCGATGGAATACGATCAATATTGTTTCAAAATTAGAACGGATGCTACGTAGACGGTATGGTATATACCGCGTGTTATCATTATTCTTTGTAAGTTCATGCTCACTAAAGAATTGAAGAAGAAAAGTGTGTTGTAAACAGGACACAAAACCTATTAAAATGAAATTGGTTTAATCCCATTGTTGGCGCCTCCCAGTAAGTTTAATTTCCGTTTAGTTGTTCGTGCTCAATGAAAATTAAGTGGGTGATTAAAATCTTGGAAATAAGTTTATGTATATCAGATGTAACCATATAATGATTTCAGAGATTAATGAAGGTTTGTATAGTTATAATCACAAAATGTTGTCAAATTTTTGAAAAACAAACGCTTTGGAAACTATGCTCGGTTCTAAATAGTAAAACTAATTTGCACTAATAATAAAATAATTAAAAGTATAAATTTAATTGCACATTCTGCAATTAGTATCTTTGTGCATAATATTGTTTTGTTACATTGTTTCACAATATTTATAAATATCAAAAACGAAAGATCATTTTAGTTTGTTTTGTTTTGTAAAAATGTTTTGGTGAAAGTGTGGTAAACAATTGAAATGCTGCTTGTATTATTATGTACCTTTAGGTAGCATATTAAGAAGACTTTGTGTGTCGTCGTCTGTCGTCTGTCTGTCAACACGATAACTTTCGAACCGTTTGACTTTTTGAATTTTTGTCTTCACCAGTCGATAGATAAGGTCAAAGCGGAGGATGAGTTCGTAGATGGGTTATCTGGGGTCATGGCATAACTTGAACCTTGTTAAGACATCTAAGGTAGCATACGCAACTTTAGAACTAGTTCCTTTCTCGATTAGAAAGGCGAATAGAGCTAATATCAACAAGCATCCAAATATTAAAAATATCACAAAGAGTTTGGTTAAACAAATACCATCATAGCCCAACTCAACCTTCCTCGTCGTGTACTCTGTTTGTCCTGGATTCTAGATTTAAATCCAAGCAAGCTAAGAAATTGGACCAATCATCCCATTTAACTAGCAACCCCGCTTCCTTCATTCGTTCTAAGGATTTCATCAACCAATTCATGTTGACAGTTAGAATTTCCCAAAATATTAACGTTGGGTAAAGGGGTTGAGGAACATGATGGCAGAGAGTATTGGCTGAACCTCCATTTGCTATAATTTGCTGTTGATACCACGTCTCCTCCCTTCGAAGTGATCTTTCCCAACGGATGACAGCATATTTCGAATTATGTTCATTCCTTAAATACTTTGCAAACACGGAGGGTCTGTAAACGCCATCCCGCTCATTTCGTGGCATAAAATGAAAGCTTTCCTTGATTCTGTTCTGTATTCCACTTAATTTAAAATCCAAATAGTAGATCAGTTCTGGCTCATGACTGCTGAACCAAAGTATTTTTATATCCGATGTCAAGAAGCTCTTTAATCGAAGTAATTAGAGGGGGAGTTTTCCTCGTAGCAACCAGACTTAAAATATCATTTTCGTACAAATTGATGAGGAATATGCCACAAATTGATAAAATTATGTACGGTTTCCGTATGTCATAAATCTGACTAGATGTAGACTGTCCAATAAAAACTGTGAAGGAGTACAAAAATCGGTAAGTATGAAAGTACTCGAATCGCTGCAAGAAAATCCCACTGTGAATCCTATAAGGACGCAAACCAGTATCCAGACATCAAAGCAAATGGAGCAGTCCAAATGGTCGATTCAAAAGTCGACTTATCTTCGGTTGAGTTGCTGCTGCAGTAAATGATGTACTCAGAAATCGAAACGCGAATAGAATACGAGAAACGAAGGCGTGAGGCGATTCTTCATTGGGAGTCATCAGGGAAAATCCGAAACGTTGTCCGTTACCATATCCCATATAAACTTCGGTCGTATTAAGCATATCTAACATGAGAAAGGTGATGTTGTGCACTCTTCCAAGGGCAATTGTTGACATGATTTCTGCAGTACAGTAATAGCCTAAAGGAGACCTCTCTTTTAGAAGTTTTGTACAAATATGACGCTCGTCTGGGTTGAACTTTCGGAAGAAAGAATCGTGTACGTTAAAAATGTTTGCAGCCACCGTTTGGCCATTTCCATTCCAAAATACAAGTTTATGAAACTGCTTTGGTACCAATAAACTTTGCTTCAAAATACCTTCCCATGAAAATATTTGCAGTTCTGAGAGTGTGCAATATTCATTGCAAACAAGAGTGATATTGGTCTGAGTCACGTCTGTGGTATTTATATGCATGATGAAGATTGTTACTGGAAAGTTAGTAAACCATGATCTTACTTCGCGCTGATTGGCAATGCCATTACTTTCACTGATAAAGTATATTAATGCAAACCTTTCGATTTGCGGTGGGAGAAGAAACTTTGTTACCATGTAAAATGCGGCTTCTGAAATTTCCAAAGATATGAATATCAATCGAATAGGTTGTATAAATCTTGTCACCAATTTGCTTTCACTTGGTATGAAGTTTTCATCCATTTGAAACGTTTTCTGTATTAGCAAACTTGCATCAGTTTCTTGAATGAAACAGGGTTCGATTGAATAGAAAACCACCTCAAAAGAGAAATCGCTTGATCGAAATGTCTTTGAGAAAAAACTAGAAAAATTCAGGTCGTATTTGCACGGTTTAGGCAGTTGAAATCTATTGCTCGCACTTATTCGGCAAATCAGGAAAATGCATACAATCCATCGTTCCTTCATTTTCAAAATGTACACAAATATTTAACATGAAAAATATGGAACAGATACAAGAACTATAGTTTAGTTGTGTGTACTTGCACAACAACCTTCAAAATAAAAGCAAATGGTATAATAAATGTTTGTGGAAAAAAGTTTTCATTCATCAATTACATAATATATAATACATCACCAAAATAGGTTCTTCCAGATAATTGCTTAATAATCGTTTGTTGTCAAACGAAACTGGCCAATTGTATTATGTCTTTTCAATAGTAAATGGCTAATATATGTCGTAATATTAAAGTTGTTAAGTGGGACTTTAAAATCGTCACGAACTCTACAAATAGAATAAACCGGGCATAGAAAAGGGTTCATATTAGAAATATGAATCAATTGTTATAAAAGTTATGAATGAGGAGAAACTGCACCGTGACCAGACTGTGTGCAAAAAGTTTTGAGCAATTGTAAGGTTCTAACAAGTGAAATTTTCGCAATAACAAATTATTCTTTTATTGTCAATTAAATTTCTCGAGAGGTACATATTTCCTAATGACATCAATGAAATAGAAATTTTGAAAACAAAGTGAACTGTCTTGTGTATTTTCTTATTTAAACAAGGACTCTGTGGCTTAAAATTCGAAACTACGTTCCCCTATAATGATTTTCTTTGCACTGTAGGTTTGTTGTAAGAGAAACGCCTTGTTTGTTTTACTATAATGTTACCAAAGTACTCATAGCTCGTATTAAAATTATATAACAAACCATTATCAGACATTTTAGAACGTTATAAAGCCATTTAAGTTCAGTACAAACATCATTTGTTATACTAGCAAACTAACATTTGTTAAGTTCTTCATAGGTCTTGCTATTGGGAGCGAATGTGGCTATCTAGTTTCTAAGGCTTATATATCTTATTACACTACTCTGTGTTACACAAAAACTAAAACCAGCACGTTTATTAACGCAGCTTTAGCAAGTTTATAGGAATGGGTGAACGGGAGAGTGAAGCTCCGGGGCTGAGGTTCCGTCCGTCCGTCCGAAGCCGGCTTATGTATATGTATGCAGGCATGTGCATATAAGTACAGGCATGTGCATATACAGGCATATGCATACAGGCATAAGCATACAGGCATATGCATACAGGCATATGCATATACAGGCATATGCCTGTATAAACAAGTTTCACCTTGGTTGACTTGAGGTCTACGTAGTTTAAGGTGGCTTTCAGTTTATCTATTAAATCCCTACATTTTTACATTTTACAAGAATTTATTAAATTCCGAATCACTTTTGGGGTTATGTGCTAAATTTTAACAATTGGATTTAGGTTGAAATAATGGTCAGTGAATGGAAAGTATGGAAATTTAAAACTTATATTTGGCGGCCAAAATAAGACTGTTTCCGTTGCTCTTACCATGTATTTGGAATATTATCTGTATTATAATATCGTCTGTATTTGGAACCATTATTTTGTTTTTATCTTGTGTTGGACAATATTAACTTGACTTGTTAATAAATATTTATCGTTTTATGTCTGACCTGCAAAATATCAATATTTTATTTTGTAAATAGTCGGCTCGCTAAAATAGGTTTAAATAAAATTTCGGCCACTTCCCCAACGTCAGTATTGGACATGGAGGTAATTTTCATTAGTACTACTATTTTCATTTTCATATATTAAATCAAACAAGTCGAATCATGGATATCCCTTAATAATTAACGCTTAATTCATATCTGCGTCTTTGTTCATCTCGGAGCTTTCTTTATGCTGGGGCACTGTGAGACTTGTGTACCATCAAGTGAAGAGGGCGGAGACACTCAAACAGTTCCCCATGAGGTAGATTGAAGTGAACCAGCCTGTGATTCTGTATTAGAGAGCAATTTATTTGGACTATACGGGATTTTTTTTGGCTTGTCAGACGTCACCAATAAGTTTTCGTTTCTGAACATCGACCATTTAAGTACCATTGATAATCTAATCAAAATTTACCATTTGAATTAATTACTGGTTGTGAATTTTCTTAATCATTAAAATTTTTTGGCTTTATTCAGTCAGTGATCGGAATCATCGGATTAAATCAATTTGAACCCAGTAAAGGTGCAACAGGTTTTAGGATGGCTGTCAACCTAAAACTAATTGGGTACGTTGACTTCAAAACGAAGTTTGAGCGTGAGGAAGATCCACCAGGTGATGGTGTAAAATGGGCCTGTACATCTGGGCAAGTTAAGTGGAGGATTCACAGGTGATTTATCTGATAAGCTGGCACAGATGACGCCAAACGATATAAGTTCACAAGTGGAGGGCAATGAGGATTTTGATATCTGTCTCCGGGACATGCTGCGAAAAGCTTTGGGAAACCATTTGGAAGCGTCTAGGTACTTTAATTTTCTTGTGACTCCCCGTGGGAAACTTTAAGTTATCCGTACTTTAAATGGCTTCAATATGTCAATTCGTCTTCCTTTGTAGTAGCTTGCTTTCCTTTTCGTGGGAAATGGACTTCGTCTCTGAAACCCGTTCCAGTTTGAAATGCTTTGTTGGCGGAGGATTCTTGGACGGATTTATAGCGGAGTATAAAGAGCCTTTCAAACTGATTTTAGAGCTGAGATTTTGGTTTGGGGAACAGGAGTTAGTTTATGGGCCACAGGGTAATATTCTTATAATGTAACCTTTTTAATTTAACTTGGGTATTTCATTTTTTGAAATCTCACATCACTGTGGTATGTTATAGAAATATCCCCGTCCGTTTTGATTGAGAAACAACTAGGAGAGGACTTTGGTACTTGTGGTTTTGAAGATGAGAGAACTGTGGAATTCGACAAGCCAGTGGCGATCACTGACAAAGTTCGTGGGTGGGTGAAGATAGGACTGCGCGATATCTCGAAAGCTGACCTTGACAAACCTCCCGAGCAAACGTGAAATGGGAAAGGAAATTCTGGAGAATAAGGTGGAATCTGATTTCCAAATCATTGCGGAGGACGACTCTCGCTTTGACTGTCACAGAGTCTTTCTTGCATGTAAAAGTGATATATGTATTTGATTATTAATGTGACATATTATTTACTTTAAATTGTGGATTTTTGCATTTTGTGACTGTCCTTCTCAGTGTAACTCCGCGTAATAGTGCCGTTGGCTGGAATGCTCAAGATGATGGCAGTGCAAAGAATCAAGGAAAACTTATCAAGCTAAAACATGTCTCTGCCAAGGGAGTTGAGCCTCTGCTGAAATTCATTTAATCACCCTTCGAATGTCGATGACCCAATGAAGCAATCGTTATTGCTTTGAGTTGTTGGAGATTGGCATCAGTATGACATTAATGGGATGGAGGAAGCCATGAAAGACATTTTTCTGGGGCAGAAATATGAACTGGTTTGACATCGACACTGCGGTGTTGCTCTACCTCTGGACTTTGAAGGTGGATGGCAACGAAAAGCTGAAATGGAAGGCTTTGGCAGGCAGGCAGGAAGGCAGGCATTCAAGTCGTGAGTTCTCAATTGCTTAAAATTAATTGATTCCATTTGTCTCTAATTTCGCGATGACTTAAAGTTAGTTACTAATACGGAATTTGTTTTAACTCTGAAAGTAACCCGGATGCTTTGTATGACTCAATCGAGTATGACAAGCTGATGAAGGAGTCTCCTCAAACTGCCAAAGGATTGATAGCGCTCTGCTTCAAGATTTAGTTTATCCCAAGCTGCTAAATACTTTCGTTAAATTAGTTTGGTTCATTCTGTTATATAATATTTGTATCTTACTTTGAAATGTACTGATTTTTATGGTCTATTTCTCCATTGTACATTGCTTATTACAACCGTTCCGTTCTTGAATTAAATGTATAACGAACTGTTCCAAAATCCACGTACTTTTAAAAATCCGATTCTTCATTAAATCTTTTCAGCATAATTTGCTTACACGAGTATATCCAAGGACATGGAATAAGTATACCATAAAGCTAAAAATGAGCGGGTGCATCAGTGCATTTGACTTTCTTCAATGAAAATCCGAGAACAGAACAAACAAGAGTAAACGTTTACGTTCCTCTTTTTCATTTGAGAGATTACAACAGCAGTGCTCTGTTCAAAGTTAATTGGTTATAATTTGTAGTTGAATAATTGAGAGTAGCAGGTGTCATTTTTCCGGGTATCAAGTTCTATCGGCTATTGTCTTTGTTAAAGTCGACGACATGGCTAGTAGCAGTGGAAACTCATCAAAAAGGATTAAAATCGAAACTCCTCCATCAACCACGAGTCTCATCCTTATCAAGGACGAAGCGTTAGATATGAACTTTCAACGGGAGCTGCCAAGAGCCTTGAACTCAACGCTAAGCAGTGGACAACAAACGGAATTACAGCTGGCTCTGGAAAGGAAGCTTCTACTTCGAAGTCATGTCCACCGACGAACTTACTGCACAAGTGAGCGGTGACGACAATTTTGAGATGTACCTGAGGTGCATGCTAAGAAAAACTTTGGGAAACCGCTCTGAGTGGACCAGGTACTTCACCATTGACCACATTGACTCATTGAATAGTCGATAATAATAATAATAACTCCAGGCGGTTACTCTTACGGCACAAAAATATTCTTACTTTATTTTAGTGATTATATGGAGCTCTCCTGGAAGCTGGCTTTTGTTTCCGACACTTTTGTCACGCTGACAGTCGTTGTTGGGGTGACTTCTTTGAGGGATTCTTGAGGAATTTGGAGAACCGGTTAGAGTCAGAGCCAAAATAGACATCTCACTGGAAGACAAATTGATATTACTATTAGCGAACGGTACTGACTCACGTGCTCATTAAATATGTGTCAATGTATTACTGTATACTTACCATTTTAACATCACGGTACTCTCCTGTGTAGAGATGAGCCCCTCCGTTTTCGTGGGAAGAACCGTGATAGGAGAGCAATGACTGTGGCCTTTCAAGACGAAGTGAAAGTGGAGTTCAAGGAGCCGATACAAACTAATTTAACGTACATCGGGAAAGTGACAATTGAGATGCTTATAATTCGTGAATGGTCTTCCAAGATTTTCCGTGTGAGACAGCGATTGGGAGGAGATTTTGGAGAATGGACTTCAGTCGGATTTCGAAATCATTGCGGAGGACGACAGTCGCTTCAAGTGCAACAAGGTTTTCTCGCTGGATGTAGCAAGGCGCTGGCTGGAATGCTTGAGATGGACTGCAAGGAAACTAAGGAGGAAGGCGATGAAGTTAGGGATGTCTGGGAAGGGATGGAAGCTCTGCTGAAATTCATCTACTACTCGAATGTCGATGACTCAATGGAACATCCGCGTGTTGCTTTGGAATTGATGGAGGTCGGTAATCAGTATGATATTCTTGGGCTGGAGAAGGCCATGCGGCAACTGTTTCTGGGGCAGAAATATGACTGGTTTGATATTGACAGTGCGGTATTGCTGTACAACTGGACTTTGAAAGTGGATGGAAATGAGGATTTGAAATGGAAGGCCATCCAGGTGTTTAAGTCGTGAGTTATTAATTATAACTATATAAAAACAGCCAACTCTATGTATTTATATTGTTTTATTGGTGTAAAGTTAATATTTATAAATGGTTTTAAAACAGGAATCTCGGTGATTT
This sequence comes from Orchesella cincta, assembly GCA_001718145.1. Lineage (NCBI taxonomy): Eukaryota > Metazoa > Arthropoda > Collembola > Entomobryomorpha > Orchesellidae > Orchesella > Orchesella cincta. The sequence continues at coordinate 19,072 of LJIJ01002637.1, forward strand.
GGAAGGGTCCGCTGAGTTTGACAAGTTGATGAAGGAGTTTCCGCAAACTGCAAAGAAATTTATCACACTCTGTTTCGCTAGTTATCATTAGATGTTCTGCAAATTTTTGGAATCGTTCCGTTAATAATGTGGTAAATTCTAGTTTTCAATATCAATTTAGTCAGAATATGTATGTATGAAACTGTATCAAATCAAATATGAATGCTTTGTTTCTGAATAAAATATTGAAAAAATACATCATACATCATATAATAGGATTTGAATTTGATTTTACTGGTTAAATCAAATTTTATTGAGCACATCATCTTTTGTAGTAATCAAATTGATTTGTTTCACAGAAGAACTTTACATTTTTGTTCATATCGAGCTTGGTTGGGGCAACTTGAAAAGTCAACTTTCTGTCTATTAGCGCGGTTGCTCTCAAGCACGAATCATTCATGTGCATTTGATTGCTGCTTCTATTGATTCATTTTAGTAAGAAAACATCAACTGGGAAGGAAGGAGCAGCATTGTTGAGTAATTTATCCTGTTCCGTTTTAAAAGTGGAGAGTGTACAAATCATATCAACCGACCAAAACTTATCAATTTCTCATCGTGTCTTCGTGTCACATCCTTTTACAAACCACCAGCGTCATGAATCAGAATCAGAAATGTGTGTTATTATTTAGTGATTCATCATTCAACCTACCGTTTAAACAGGAAGGGGTAGTGGATCAAGATGCTAATTGTGGAAACAAACTTGTTTCATCTAAGGGAAGCGGTACTTCGAACTGATGTCTACCGATGCCCTAACTGGACAGATCAAAGGCCATAAGGATGATGATATTGGCCTAAGGAACAGTTTTAAAAACGTTTTAGGAAACCGTGCGGGGATGTCAATGTAATTCATAACTAATCCACATTTACCATTATTTCTCATTAGAATTTACCACAGGATACCGTGGATGAAGTAGTTTTTATTCATTTACAGTCACGCCAACACAGAGGTTTCTTGGAACCTGGCATTCGTCTCTGAAACCAGCGTCAGGGTGAAGTTCACTGTCGGAGGTCCTTTCTTTGAGAAATTTCTAACGGAATTTCAAGATTCAATGAAGCTTAAGCTGAAGATGAAAGTTGCATGTGATCAAATTAATACATCGTTTTTTATCGAATCCCATGGTAGACAATTTATTTAGCCGTCGTGAATCGTGATCCCGAAAAAAGACATTGATAAAGTTATACCAAAATTAATTAATCTTTGCTTATCACGTAATCAGTACTATTTTTGCGTGTATTATAGAAATGAGCCCATCCTGTTCAACTGGCACAGGATGTTACTTTTTCGAAGATGAGATAGATGTAGAGGTGAAGCAGCGCTTCCAACTGTTACGTCCAACCATCTGGCGCAGCGGATCGATGACGATGACAATGGTGATATGTCGAGACGTGGTTTTGGAGGATCTCCCGTTCAAGCTTGTGGCAATGGGGCAAACTATTTTGGAGGATAAGATCCAATCCGATTTTCAAATCGTTGCGGATGACGACACTCGATTTGGCTGCAACAAAGTCTTTCTGGCTTGTGAGTTTTTTACTAATTCATTCACATTTTTTAAATTTTCTACTGGATAGAAATCGTACGGTTTGTGATATTATAGATACCAGTAAAGCTTGGGCAGGAATGCTTCAAATGGATTGTAAAGAGTCAAATGAAAAGAGTATCAAACTCGAGATGTCCGCGAAAGGGGTAGAGGCTCTGTTGAAATTTGTCTACTACTCGAATGTCGACGACCCAATGAGCAGTTGTAGCGTCGCTTTGGAGTTGCTGAAGGGTGGTCACCAGTATGACATTTTGGGGTTGGAGAAAGCTATGCGGGAAATCTTTCTTGGGCAGAAATATGCCTGGTTTGACATTGACACTGCGCTGTTGCTCTACTTCTGGACTTTGAAGGTGGATGGAAACGAAGATCTGAAATGGAAGTCCTTGCGGTTGATAAAGTCGTGAGTTATGTTTAAATTGAATTTTGTTAGGTTGTCCACATCGGGTCCACAAATTATTAAATAAAACCGGGTGCCCAGAAAATTTTTTGAGGACCTCCAACGCAATTTTCCTGGAAATTAAAAATTTCCCGAATTTTGAAATAAATTCCCGATTTCCCGAAAAATTGAGCACCCAAATTGACAATTACAATTACACACTAACACATACGCGGCCCCTTAAAAAAAGTGATGAGCAAAAAAAGGTCATCGGTTCAAGAATTCCCGAATTTTGAAATTTTGGGGGCGTTGGTAAACTTTCTGGGCATCCGAATAAAACTGTATGTACACTTGTTATATCTATTTAGGAAGGGGGATGACTTGGAAGGCTCTGCTGTGTTTGAGAAGCTTCTGAAAGAAGACTCGAAAACTGCTACGAAATTGATCGCACAGTCTTATAAGGTTTAACACGTCTTATCAAATTGCTGGCTGGCTGTTCTATTATTGATGTTGCAGATTTTGTGGTTTATTGTCAACTAAAATAAAATATTTTCATTGAGATATTATAATGTTATGTGGTATAATGAATTAGTTTGGTTCATTCTATTACTTAATGTTTGTATCTTACTTTGAAATGTACTGATTTTTATAGACTATTTCTGCTTTGTACATTACTTGTTACTACCGTGCTGTTCTTGAATTAAATGTATAACGAACTGTTCCTAAAACCACGTACTTTTAAAAATCCGATTCTTCATTAAATCTATTCAGTGTAATTTGCTTACACGAGTATATTAAAGAACATGGAATAAGTCTATACCATAAAGAATGAGCGGGTGCATCAGTGCATTTAAACCTTTATCAATGAAAATCCGAGAACAGAACAAACAAGAGTAGATAAATGTTTACCTTCCTCTTTTTCATTTGAGAGATTACAACAGCAGCCCTTGGAGCTCTGTACAAAGTTAATCAGTTATAATTTGTAGTTCAATAATTGAGGATAGCAAGTGTCATTTTTTCCGGGTATCAAGTTCTATCGGTTATTTCGTCTTTGTTAAAGTCTACGACATGGCTAGTGCCAGTGGAAATTCATCAAAAAGGTTAAAAATCGAAACTACTCCATCAACCACGAGTCTCATCCTTATCAAGGACGAAGATTTGGACATAAACTTCCAACGGGAGCTGCCAAGAGCCTTTAATTCAGTCGCTAAGCAGGGGGGCAACAAAGGAATTACAGCTGGCTCTGGAAAGGAAGCTTCTTACTTCGAAGTCTTGTCCACCGACGCACTTACTGCACAAGTGAATGGTGACGACAATTTTGAAATGTACCTGAGGTGCATGTTAAGAAAAACTTTGGGAAACCGCTCTGAGTGGACCAGGTACTCACCATTGATCTCATTGAATAGTTGATAATAACTCCAAGCAGTTACTCTATCTTACAGGACAAAAATATTCTTACTTTATTTTAGTGATTATATGGAGCTCTCCTGGAAGCTGGCTTTTGTTTCTGACACTTTTGTCACGCTGACAGTCGTTGTTGGGGGGTGACTTCTTTGAGGGATTCTTGAGGAATTTGGAGAACGGTTAGAGTCAAGGCCAAAATAGACATCTCACTGGAAGACGAATTGATACTCACTATTAGCTCGAACGGTACTGACTCACGTGCTCATTAAATATGTGTCAATGTATTACTGTATACTTACCAATTTTAACATTACGGTACTCTCCTGCGTAGAGATGAGCCCCTCCGTTTTCGTGGGAAGAACCGTGATAGGAGAGTCAATGACTGTGGCCTTTCAAGACGAAGTGAAAGTGGAGTTCAAGGAGCCGATACAAACTAATTTAACGTACATCGGGAAACTGACAATTGAGATGCTTATAATTCGTGAAATGGTCTTCCAAGATTTTCCGCGTGAGACAGCGATTGGGAGGGAGATTTTGGAGAATGGACTTCAGTCGGATTTCGAAATCATTGCAGAGGACGACAGTCGCTTCAAGTGCAACAAGGTTTTTCTCGCTGGATGTAGCAAGGCGCTGGCTGGAATGCTTGAGATGGACTGCAAGGAAACTAAGGAGAAGGCGATGAAGTTAGGGATGTCTGGGAAGGGAGTGGAAGCTCTGCTGAAATTCATCTACTTATCGAACGTCGATGACCCAATGGAGCATCCACGTGTTGCTTTGGAGTTGATGGAGGTTGGTAATCAGTATGATATTCTTGGGCTGGAGAAGACCATGAAGGACATTTTTCTGGGGCAGAGATATGACTGGTTTGACATCGACACTGCGGTATTACTGTACAACTGGACTTTGAAAGTGGAGGGAAATGAGGATTTGAAGTGGAAAGCCATCCAGGTGTTTAAGTCGTGAGTTATTAATTATAATTATATAAAAACAGCCAACTCTATGTATATATATTGTTTTATTGATGTAAAGTTAATATTTCTAAATTCTTTTTGAAAAATAAGGAATCTCGGCGATTTGGAAGGTTCCGTTGAGTTTGACAAGTTGATGAAAGAGTTTCCGCAAGCTGCTAAGAAATTTATTACACTCTGTTTCGCTAGTTATCATTAATTTTTAGCAATAATTTGAAATCGTTTCGTCAATAATGGAATAAATTAGTCTTTTATTGTATTTTTTGTATCAAATTAAATATGAATGCTTTGTCTCTGAATAAAATATTGAAAAAATGCATCCGTATCATAGGATTTGATTTCACAAAACTTTACACTTTGTTCATATCGAGCTTGGGTGGGGCAACTTGCAAAAAACAACTTTCTGTCTATTAGAGCGGTTGCTCTCAACACGAATCATTCATGTGCATTTGCTGTCTATTGATACATTTTAGTAAGAAAACATCACAGGCAAGGTTAGAGCAGCATTGTTGAATAATTTATCCTGTTCCGTTTTAAAAGTAGTGTAATCATACCAACTAATCAAAACTTACCAATTCTGATCGTGTCTTCGTGTCACATCTTTTTACAAATCACCAGCGTCATGAATCGGAAAAACGTTTTCTTATTTATTGAAACACCATTCAACCTAACGTTTAAACAGGAAGGGGTAGCGGATCAAGATGCTAATTGTGGAAACAAACGTGTTTCAGCTAATGGGAGCCGTACTTTCGAACTGATGTCTACCAGTGCCCTAGCTGAACAAATCAAAGGCAATGAGGATGTTGATGCTGGCCTAAGGAGCTGTTTTAGAAACGTTTTAGGAAACCGTGATGAAATGTCAATGTAATTCTCATAACTACACCACATTTACCATTACTTTTCATTAGAATTTGTTAGAGGTCACTGTGAATGAAGTGGTTTTTATTCATTTGCAGTCACGCCAACACAGAGGTTTCTTGGAACCTGGCATTCGTCTCTGAAACCAGCGCCAGGGTGAAGTTCTCTGTCGGAGGTCGCTTCTTTGAGAAATTCCTTACGGAATGTCAAGATTCAATAAAGCTCAAGCTGATGATGGGTCTTACATATGGCCAACATAGTCCATCGTTTTCTATTGAATCATTTGAATCCCATGGTAGGACAGTTTATTTTCGCGATTCCGAAAAAATGGGCAATGATACAGGTCCACCAAAATTAATTAATCTTTGTTCATCACGTAATTCGTTCGTTCCGCATGCATTATAGAAATGAGACCGTCCTGTTCAACTGGCACAGGATGTTACTTTTTCGAAGATGAGATAAATGTTGAAGTGAAGCAGCGCTTCCCAATGTTACGCCCAGTCACCATCGGTAGGGGACGGATGACGATGTTAATGGTGATATGTCGAGACGTGGTTTTAGAGGATCTCCCGTTCAAGTTTGCGGTAATGGGGCAAACTATTTTGGAGGATAAGATCCAATCGATTTTCAAATCGTTGCGGATGACGACACTCGATTTGGCTGCAACAAAGTCTTTCTGGCTTGTGAGTTTTTTACTTATTCATTCACATTTTTTTCATTTTCTACTAGATAGAAATAATATGTTTTGTAATATTATAGATACCAGTAAAGCTTGGGCAGGAATGCTTCAAATAGATTGTAAAGAGTC
>LJIJ01002638.1:0-25061 GCA_001718145.1 Orchesella cincta
GCATTACAACTGAGGATGGGGAAACGTTTAAAGCAGAGCACATTTTGGGGATCAGAAAGGGGTTTTGGATCCCAAAACCACAACAAAATGTCACAAATCAACGCTTCTATTCTTTTGAATGCAGCAGCCACTTTTTTGCACGAGATTATCTCGGGTATTGCGTGACCCTTAATCACAAAAAGTTTGTCCCAAAGTCGAGACCATGGAACTGTGTAGTAAAAGTTTCCTTATTTCCGGCTGCCTACAATGTATTCAGTCATTATTTTCGTAATCCTTTAAAACTAAGCACAGGTGTCTCCTTTGGCCAATTTTATTTGTGGTATTACGAGGAAAGTAAGTACGTTGGCGCTTGGTATTCACCAACAACAGATTTCCCGGAACATGTTCCATCAAATGTGCCATCTATCAACTTGGATGTTTTAAGTACTTCTGATTACCGGAATTTGGAAATTATAAACGCGTACACAAAACGAAGCCTAAATATTCTTTCAAGATTCGACAAAATACAAACTGAGATAGCCAATGAAATTTTTGTAGTTATGCTGACAACAGAAATAAAGAATCCTGCGACTACAACAAATGCAGTGTATATAACCGGCGCCTATGGAATCCGGCCTTGCTTTTCCTGTTTTAAAGACAAAACGGGTTTACCTTTTAAGATAATACAAGACATTTTACAGTCTCAGGATACGCCAAGTCTTTATTTTGTACAGCTTGCCCGCCGGTTGAATCCTAAAAAAACAGATATGATTGCTTTAAGTTATAACAACGAAAACAATGAGAATCCCTTTGTTGATCTTTTGAAAAATTGCGAAACTGCGAAAACATGGAAGAAATTTATTCGAAGCGATGAAACAGACGATAGATTTTCTTTTTTGCTTGTGCATGTTTTTCAATCTATAATACAAAACTTTTCATACGGATTCAATTACAAAAGCTTGACGGATCCATGCGTCAATGGGGAAAAACTACTGACAGTGGGCGTCAGCCAATATTAGGACTTCACGTACCCTAACCATTATGGCGCTGATTTCGAATACTCACTTTTGAAAGTATCAGACGAAATCAATGTGTTGACATTTATTGCCTGCGGGAAACCACTATTGTCTGGATTTGCGTTTGGAGAACTCGTCAATGTATTTGACTCAAGCATTTGGGTTGTATAGTTTTTATCCACACTGCTTCTCACAGTTTCCATTTTAGCCTTTAACGCTCTCACCGAAAAAATTCAAAAAGCCACAGCCAAAACTAAATTTAGCTTCGAAGCTTTGGTATCTATATACAAACAAATTTTTAAATCTTTAGTTGAGCAAGGTGACCCGTTTGTTTCAAGTTTTATGGTAGAGATGCGACTAAGATTAAGTATTGGAGTTTTTCTACTTGTTAGCATAGTGCTTAGCAATGCCTACAAAAGTAATAACGTATACAACATGATCTCTGAGCGAAAGCCAATACCGTATGATAACGTGTCCCAGCTTGTTGCAGACAATTTGACAATATATTCTAAAGCCACTTGCGAAGAAATTACTCCGTTTTTTGACCTTCGTGGTGTAGTGAAGGAGCCTGGTCTGGATCCTCTGCTTTTGGAACTCTATGAAAATGACGAAGGCCATTCAATAGAGACGCTAGAGGGTCGTTACATTGTAGAATCTGTCGTGTACACTATTTTATACCAGCTAAGATTAAATAAAAAGCACGTGTTCAACGGAAACCAAAGTCAACGTCTCCACCAAATGCTGGAAAAAAACGTAAAGCTCCTCCCAAGTTTGAATAAAACCATTGAAGATATTTCAAAGATTATATTAACAACTCCCTCTTATATATCAACTGTTCGAAACGCTACAGAGACGGAGATGGCTGATTTGAAGTTTAGGACAGACTCCTTGTTAGCTCAGTCGCAACAAGTTGCTACTGTAAGGATATTGGAGGAATGCAATAACACAGCCATAATTTTACCCAATGTGAAAGCCAATGAGCTCGCCCAAAAAATGCCGTCCAATTATTTAAGACAGGTGCACGTCGGAAAAGAACGCTTTTTGAGCGATTTTATCTGATACATTTTGTTGGCCTTGTTCCACCATTCATTTTTGACGGATTTAAGACGATTGAGTCATCCGGGGTACTGCAACATCTTATTAATTATGTTGTCTTGAAATCTAAGCCGATTGAATCCACCAATGACGTTCCTCATAGAGCAACAATGCATGGTAACATACCCGTGGTATTTGTCGTTTTACTAGTTGGAAATGCTATAGCTGCAGTTTTGGTGTGTGTGGAATCATATAAAAGTATTTTGGGCGCAGCTTTGACTTGTTTCCGGTTTTTGTGGCGATGGTCAATCTTTGTCATCATCACGCGATACGTAATAAGCAAACGCACATTTGCAGGGTTTTGTCTACAAAAAAAGGGTTCTTGTACTCCAGTGAACTACCGCTAATTTTTTCACAATGAACGATCTAGCAATCAGGTTAAACTATTGATAACATAAATTTGCAGTGGATTATATACTTCTTCAGTTCTTTTACTTATTCATAATTTCTTGCTCCAAATAAATTTTGTTGTAGTGAGAAGACGCAGGATATAGTTCATTTTTGTTATAATGATAATGTTGGCTCAGGGAAAGGTGACTTTTTCTTATCAATTGCAAAGAATGATGAGTGCCAAGTCAAGATCAATAAACGAGCTGCTTGATTGTATTTATAAAACTCCTTTCTATTAATACGTAGTTGACTGACGACAAACAACAGACAAATACATTCTTCCTACATGCATATGCAAAAAAGACCCTGAACATTCTGTATCTGTATTAATCTGTATAAGTCAAGAAATCGTACGTTTTAGGTTCAATGTTGCGATTCCAGTAAATTAATTTTTAGATTGGTACCAAGAATCTTACACAAATACATCGCATGTTTACTTGAAAAATACATTATCCTATACAAAATGTTATTAAGTATTGCAAACAACATTCATTCAAATTGAATGACGCAGATCGTTTTTATAAATACGACTCACATTGAGCCACAATTATTGAGAATTATCTGAATGTATACTTGGTAAGCTATAACCTCCATGATACATAAACAGGTCAAATCTCGAATTTAAGCAAAACTGACTCTAATTTTAATGAAAGGTGCCGCTTTGAATGATCATAATCACAGCTAGAGACACAAGTTGTTTATTGTAAATTCATCATTTACAAAGGTGTCCTACGAAAGCACGTCATTCGAAGCAAAGCATTCATTTAAAATGTGATAAATACATTCATGAAAGATCAACCTCGTCTTGGCATGGTTTATAGTAAACCTACTTTCCGAATGACGCTTGCATGATGCTGAATGATGATGATGGCGTACGCGGAATACAAGAGTTTGTAGAATAAAAAGAGTAAAATGGCAGCCAAAATCATCCAGATTCTATTCACCAGGCAAAGAAGGCGGTTTATTGCGCAAGTGTATTGGTTTTACTGCAATTGATTTACAAACGAGCCATGGCTGTTTGGTTTTTGAAGGCAAGTTTGACATTTCTTTTAGTTACAGGGAACATTTGGGTTAGTGAAGGTGCAAAGGTCCAGTTATTTAAAGATGCGGATTTCAAAGGTAAATATATAAACAGTACAATTACAATTATTATTGTGGAAAGCATGTCAAACGAAACTGTACTATATTCTGTTTACCATCAATTAGGTGAAATGTTGCAAGTTAATTCTTTCAGCAACCTGCACCCGCCTACCGACGGGCTTTCGAGATTTAGACGGTTCCATAAGATCTACGGCGCTGCGTGGTTGTTTATACTTGTATTGTTTATACTACAATCCGTCTTGCGAGCAGTTATTGCTTGTAAGCAATTGAGACGCGACGAATTGAGTTTTTACTTGAAGAACTTATATGGCGGGACGGTTACTTGGTCAGTTCGGGGAATCTCAATGGTGAATCTACATTATAAATACCACAAGAGAATAAAGGTCTCTATAAATTCCTTGGGAATTCGATCCCGTGACTGTACAGATATGGAAATAAACCCTACAGTAGACTTTGACTGCTTATGAAAAATATTCCGTTTTCGGAGAAAGTGTTCCAGTTAAAGACATATGCAAATGTACAAATTTGCCGAAATACACTCTTCAAAATAGCTTTTTGTAGGGGCTGCAAAATACTTATGGAAATTGCTCAAGATTTTTAACACAACTGATTGTGCTGGCCAACCTGACTTAAAAACAAGCGTTGCGAGCATTATGTGGTTACATAATAATTACCTCTCCATTGAGCCATGTATACTTCCGAACATTGCATAAAGTACGATATATTAGTAAATCGTTTTAAATACCTTAACATACAATCATTATTCACTCTCTGAAAAAACATTGTGAGCAACTATTTCAAGTTTGTCCTTTTAGTTTTTAGATTAAATTGCCATCACAAAATCTGACCTGTATGCCATCATCAGTTGTCTTGAATTTGACCAGCTTCAACTAAGCAAGGAGAAGCAACTTTCACAACTAACAATGCGACTACAACTCTGAAACAAAATCATGATTTTGTTATGGAAATGAACGAAATCGCAAAATTTTAAAGTCGCAAGCGAGTTCGCACTGCTGATTCCGAACACATTTTAGACCAAGTTTTTTGGGAATGAAAACAGACTTGTTATCCCCCGAAAATTCTTCAACGACACTAGAATCGTCATTTTAACTGCGTTTCAAGGACTGCAGTCCAAACTGGAATGAAACGTTTATGAATGGTCTTGAAATAAACAAAGGAATTTCGAGTTTCGTAAACACACTTAACACGCTTCCATGCTTCACAATATGAACTGACACAATTTCGTGAAATGACGGAGGTTTGAAATTCAGTATCCGGTTCAGTTTAGAGTTTCTGGGGAGTTGCGGGACGGAAGTCGTATAAAAGCACAGGCTATCCGTTCAAATATGAAAACATTTAGGTACGTGGAACAGCGCGGATGATTACTCTGTTTTGTTGAAACTAGCATAAAACTGAAATTGAGTTACGGCAGCACAACTGGCATTAATGTGATTGTCACGCCGATTGCCGAGTGCAGAAGAGATTTATTAAGCTGGGTGCCTAAAGTGATCGATTTCCAAACCCTTGCCAACATTATTAAACATTTCAAACCATATTCAACGACATGCCATCACTACAAAGACTTATTGTGAATAATGGCCACCACACAACAGGAGGAAAACTATGCAGCTTCAAGGAAATTGAAAGAGACAGCTCGACTACAATTCTCCATAAATATGGCTCAAATGTCTTCCTTAAGCATTGAGGACGTGCTAAAACGGGTATTGAAATATCGAATTCATTCATCTCGGATGCCTGGAGTGAGCTTCTAGCGGCGGCTATCTGAAACATATGGAAATCATAACAATTCGCAAAATGCAATTGTATTTACAGTGCAAAACAAAACGAATACAACGTTCAGAAAAGGATAGTTGTATTCCACTGCTCCAAATATGATATAAACCCGTTTGTGGACGTGGCTGAAAATGTTGAAATCAATTTACGTGGTTCAAGTTGAGGTCACCGCGACAACTGAAGCACGAGCAAGTGGGAGCAGATGAAATTACAACATATTTTAAAAGGACATGATAATTTTGAGAAAAAAGGATAATTATACGGTAATAGCAGAAACTACGGCGCAAAAAACTTATAATGACCTACGGGTTTGTCATCAGGGGTTGAAGCAAGTGAAAGTCCACTACTTGATTGTAGATCCCGGTTTATTCAATTTTCTGCAAGCATTGTAAGCATAGAAGGGTTGGCTGCAAACGTGTTTAACTCCACGCAGTCCGCGTGGAGCTTGTTCAAGTTGCCCCCAAAAACTAGAGTTTATTAACAACAGCACCACTATTTCAAGAAGATTTATGAAGTAACAAAGGAAATCACAGAAATACGGGCAAAATTGAGTTCCCGAAAGAGTTCGGACCAAATCAGTTCAATTAATGTTGACGATGAAGTTAAACCGGAATTAGAAAAATCCATTCCATTTTTATCAATGTTTGGGCCACAGTTGAAAGTGGTTTATTAGCAAATCGCTCAAACTGGAGCCAAAACCGCTATCATACGGTGTGCCAGAATAGGAGAGAATTTTAGATTCCAAAAAAGTTTTGTTCAAAGCTTCCTGCATGAAGTTATTGCAGTGTCAGCTCGTCATTAAAATGGAATGATGGTGGTCGCTATCAATATACCGTGTGCTTGCTGGAAGTTACTGCCAAAATTGAGCCGTCGGATTCAGGAGAGTTGAGAGATCGAGCGAATTTAAAAGGCATGATTTTTTTGCATGGACAAAGATGAGTACACCGTTGCTGTTGAAAACTACCATGAAACTTCAAGCTGAGCCTATGGGAGTAGTTTGGCAGTGAGACTGTGTACCGCGAACACATAACATCGACGTTGAGACTTCATCCGTATTCTTACATATCCTATGGCTGCCTCTCTAGAGCTGGACGGAAAACTGTAAGTTCCATTTCTTACTAGTCGTCTCTGAGTACATTTGTTTGGTTTCATCCCCGTATTTTGAATAGCTCCAATGTAAGGATAACGAAAAAAGTTAAAGTATCCTGTTATTTACAGTCTTTGTTTAAGACACAGGATTCTCATAATGCTGTGGTTTTTTAAAAATTGGCAGTCCTTCCAAAAGGAACTTCTGATTGACGCGAAACTTTAAATTTTTAATGAATTAAAAAGTAAATCAAAATTGTAACGTAGCACAAATATGACATGAATGAACTGCGAATTTAAATATTACTTTCAGTTTAATTATATTGTGTATTAATAAATTCTCATGAATTTTTTTTGCATTTAGTATTTACGCATCTCCGTTTATTATCATTAGCATGTGCATGAATATCACCAAAAGAAATAGTACTGCTTGAGTTGGGAATGAGGAATCAGTGTTGTAGATTTAGGGGTTGGTTCGAAACATCTAAATAATTTTTGTAAAATTTATTGTTATAAGTTTAAAAATTACAAGGAAAGATTAACAAACTCAGAACCACCTAACTAACAAAAATTAATTTAATAAATTGTAATCAGCCTTTTCAATTGATAACCAAACATTTTATAAGTTATTTGAAAGAACAAATCCTTTCAATAATAAGTAGAAAGTGATTGATAATTGTACGAAGCCCGGCTGATCTTGTACTGAGTTTCTTCAGCTAAATTAGCAGACTGAGTTTGACAATTTGATTGTGTAAAAGTCCTCCCTTTTAGCGGCTGTGTACCAATATGCCCACTAACTTCTCCATCTTGGTTGACAGCTTGAAGGCTGCTTCAGCGATCATCGTAGCCTCCTACTCCTCCTTCCTTAGAATGGATGCTCGCTCTTCCACGCCAAAGTCGCCCTTCCTCATTGTCAGAGTCACAAGAGGGACAGAAGATGAAGCTCGGTTGTAGGAGCGATTCCTTGAAGTTCGAGATAGTCGATAAAATGCAGCTCCCGCTCACACATGGGAATTTCGAGCTCTAGACGAAGGCATTCCACCGGCCAGTCCACAACCGACAACTTCTCCAAAACTGCTTGATCCGCCTCCTCAACACGAAGCCTCTTCAGTTTTGGAAGTAAACTTTTAAAAGCAGCTGCCTCAATTTGGGAGGCCTTGATCCACCTACCAGAAACCACGAGGGTTGTCAACTGAGCTCCATATCTTTGAATAAACGTGGAGATGACGGAGTGCATGCTGAACACTTTGAAATCCAAATGGCACAGATGCTCCAATGTGGGAAGCTCGATGTTTCCGAATAATTCAGCGTGACCAACCTGAGGATCCTCTGGTTCTCTGAAAAGCTGAAGAATCTTGAGATGGGAAAGGTGATGAAGGTAGCTGCTGACCTTTGCTACGGCGCTCCTCTCCACTGCGCCCTCAAAGCTGAAGCTTATTCGCCAAATGTGAGTTCCAAAGCGGGTCAAAAACTCGGTCATTGCGGCATGATTATCTTCCTCATTTTGTGCTTCATCGTCTTCGTCCCCTGGATTGAAGACACCCACGGTAAGGCTCCGAGTCGGAAATGGATTGTAAGAAGCGTCCTTTGTCTGGAGAGAGAGGGCGTTGGAAAGCTTATCAATGTGCTGTCTCGAATTAAGGCCGTAGTTCCCATCAATGTCAACAATTTGTGGGAACTTGCAGTCTTCGTAAACCCGACTGAAGAAGGAATTCATCTGCTCATTGCTTTCCAGACAGCTGTCCACAGCGGCTTTGGAACCAAGTGTGGCTCCACGACAGGCCAGCAGCTGTTGAGTATAGAGACGTGGAAGAACATGAGGAAGTACCTGCAACAATTTTCAAAATTTATGTCATTTCCTTGCTAGCATTCATGTCATTTAACTGGAGACGTGGTAGAGGTTAAATAGTAAAATAGTTACAAAGGGAAAGAGTTCAGTCGTCTTTCTCGAGTCCAAAAGATGGTACCACTCCGGAGCCGCATTAATGACGGAAATGAAATCGTTGCCGGATAAGCCACGGAAGATTTTCTCCCAAATCTGTAAAACAAATGGAAGTTGTTAATACTCCAGTTTAACATACTAAATAACTGGAGAATAAAATAGGGGGGTTTGAAACGCACTTCGGGAAGTAGAGCTGGATCAGTTGTTGGAGACTGAAAATTGGTAGCTTGGCCTTCCATTCTCCTCAACTTCTTCAACTTAACAGCTGAATCTGATAAACAAAATTGTATATTGTTCTTTAAAATTACAGCTAACAACTTAACCAGCAACTGCAACAGAGAGCAAATGACAGAAAAACAAAATAAATAACTGCATTTACGTTTCAATTAATTTATAAAGTGATATTGATAAACAACGTGAACTGAACCGGTTGAATCTTGGTGCGGATGAGGACGAGAAAAGAAAGAACGTGAAAGGCAGACGGCAGACTTGTGGTATATGCCCTACTGAATTTTTGTTTCACAATGCCCCAAAATATTTTTACACGTGGCCGGAACCCCAGCCCACTTCATCCCTGGCTTTCACCAAAACAATAACAATTCAACCTTGCGGAGAAATTACAAGAAGCATTGCTTGCACATTTTTTGATTTTGTCTTTAAATTGTGAACATCCTCGTGGCGTACTTCTGCACCACATCGATAATTACAATAAGTTGTAAGTGTTAACCTTTGTACGGTAACCCAATTTTCATTGTACATAGTTTCGTGTGAACAATGGAAAATCACTTTAATTTTGTATAGTTTGCACTTCCCAATGTGAATTATCACAAAAATCGACGAGTGGGAACGTGGCAGTGAAACGCGAGAGACTTGACAATGAACACGTCGAATTCATTACAGCTGATCAAAATGACCATCCTGATTCAGTGTACGAGGAAGCGCATTTGGAGCCGTTTTTCGTTCTCAGAAACATCTTGGAAGTAGCAACGGAAAAATTGGAACAACTCAACAACAGTCAGGATGCTCTTTCTCATGGAAGCAATGTTCATGCTCCTCTTTGCCAACCCTGTAGAGAGCTTGCTCGTCAGTTTCATGAGACCTTGGAGAAAGTCTCCAGACTACAGATGATTTTGAGTGAGATTCAGGGAAAGTTCATGGAGAAAATCCAACAGAATAAAAATGACCAGTGTGAAGGCTCCAGCTCTTCTTGGAAGGAGGTTCGGCGACAAGTTTTACTCACGTGTTTTGGTGATGGTAAGTGATACTATTATCATAATAATAACGGAAAACAGTAGCTGAGCCGCTGAGCTACCCTTTTATTGAATGGTATGACTCTGTTGTCTTTATTAGATCACCTTCCAAACACCGAAGAATCTCCTGATTTTGAAGAAGAATGGCTTAGCGGGGGGACAAATGTCAAATCAGAGGTGGCCGACGAACCAGATGATGATGATGGGAGCAGTTTCACATTCCCAACCTTTCCTCTGTCATCTTCCGTTTTGCACTTCGACTCCACATCTTCTCCCGTCGATGATGAAGGGGTCAACGGGAATTTGCCGAGGAATACTAGTGCTCCTCCACCTCCTAAAAAGGGGAGAAAAGTATCCCAACCGAGATTATTCCGAGAAGTGGAAAACGGAACTCCAATAAGTGGCTGAAAAAAAAAGACGACTGCTCCATCGGCTGCTCAGGTCCTCCTCCAATGTGCACATTGTACCTACAAAACCATGCACATGTCACGTTTCAACGATCATCAACAAGTTCACGAGGATGGTTCCGAGCAACTGCCTGCAATCTGTGTGGCATTTTTGTGATTCCGAGCGCCGTTGGTTACCATCGTGGAAGATGTGCTCCGATTGTTCGAAATGCTGTTGGAGACAAGAAACTGAGTTTGGGAGCCAAGGGGGACAAATGTCCTCTTTGTCCATACACAAACAAGTCCATGTTACGTGTCCAAACCCACCTCAAAGTTCACGAGGAAGGAGTTATATCCGTTCCCTGTAAAAACTGTGGAGTGCACAACCTTCCCGAAAAGCGTTGTAACTGTTATCAACGTCAATATACTCCAAAAACGAAGACAATTCCGCTCACAAACAGAAACCCACAGTTAAAAAAGAACCGGAATGGCTCACCAGCCCAGATTTTACTGGTGTCAAGAAAGAAAGTAAACACAACTTTAATTTTATAACTCTCAGTTGCAACTATTGTCCGTTCACAGTAAAAAATAGCGTTGTTGGAATGAAGAAGCATGTAAAACTTCACGACCAAACTTCTCATGCAGTTCCCTG
The DNA here is from genome assembly GCA_001718145.1 of Orchesella cincta. Taxonomy (NCBI): domain Eukaryota; kingdom Metazoa; phylum Arthropoda; class Collembola; order Entomobryomorpha; family Orchesellidae; genus Orchesella; species Orchesella cincta. The sequence continues at coordinate 10,692 of LJIJ01002638.1, forward strand.
CCTTATTTGTGGTGCGTACATGCTTCCGAAGAGCATGAAACTGCACGTTGGTCTCCGCCATCCACCCCAGCGATCCAAGACACTCCGTAGCAAGATGAAGGAGTTAACAAAGACAAAACGAAGGCGAAATCCGGACTTTACCGTTAAAATAAAAAAAGCAAGAGGTGGTACATCTGCCGGAAGTGTCCCTACAAAACCATTGACAGGGGAGCGATCGACACTCATGCTGGATTGCACTTGGAGGGTTCCCAGCAATTCCTTGTGAGCTCTGCAATATTTCGTGGTTCCGAGCAAATGGAATTTCATCAAGCTACAGATCATCCTGATCCTCAACCAAAGGAGCCATTGTCAAGATTACTCCGGTGGGTTTCAAGTGCGCTCACTGCCCTACGAAACAAAGGATAGGAAACAATCCGAATACCACACCACCCTCCATTCTGAAGGTTCTCGAGGGATTCCTTGTCCCAACTGTGATGTTTATTACATTTCAAATCCCATCAGATCTCGCCACAGATGTGGGAAATGGAAAAAACTGAGAAACTGCGTCTAGTGAAAGCAAACGGATAAAATCAGATGAAGGTCTAAGGTGAGTTCGAGTTATTATAATATTATATGAATGGACGTTTGTCGTAACTTTTGATTTGAATGCTATTTTTTCATTTTAGCAAACTTCCTAACCTGAATGAAATGAAGATTCAAATGCGAAGCAAATAAATTGACAGCATATATTTTCCCCTTTTTGTGCATCAACATTTGGAGTGATTGTTTCATGCCAATGATGATGTCATTCTGCTCCTCTTTCTCGAGCCGAAGCTGGTTCCACTGCGGAGTCGCATAATAACGGAAATGAAGTCGTTGCCAGATAGACACGAAAAAATTCATCCAAATCTGTAAAAAATGGTTAATTCAAGGTTTTATAAAGAAACTCACAATTTCCATGGTCTACTTTCACTTTACAGCTAATGTTCACTAAAGAAACTATTTTGGAATAAAAATAAATAAATACTATTTACACCCCTGTCCTAATTCTCCTTTTCATTTTATTTATAAATTAAAAAATTGGTTGACTGGGTTAAATCGTGATAATGTTATGAGGGCGAGAACGATAAAAGAAAGTGAGTGAAAAGGCAGAGATGTGGACATTTTTATCTCAATGCCCCAAAATATTTTTGCACGTGGCCCACAACCCTGACTTTCACCAAACATAACAAATGCAATCCTGCAGAAATTATAAGAAGCATTGCACATTTTCAATTGTTGACTGTAAATTGTTAATACCTCCTCCTAGCTCCAGCTCCCCACCGATAATTACGATAAGTCTTCAACTTAGTCGACGGTGACCCAATTTTCATTGTACTTTAGTGTGAGCAATGGAAACCCACTTTGATTTTTGTGTGGTTTGCACTTCCCAATATGAATCTCACAAAAATTGACGAGTGGAAATGGAGCAGTGAAACGAGAGACTTGACAATGAAGACTTCCAGTTCATAGCACTGATCGGGATGAGCATCCAGATTCAGCGTACGAGGAAGCTCATTTGGAGCCGTTTTTTGTTCTCAAAAACATTTAAAAGTGCAACGGAAAAGCTGGAAGAACTCAACAGCAGTCAGGATCCTCTAGCTCCTGGAAACGGTGTTCAGGTTCCTCTTTGCCCACCTTGTAGAGAGCTTGCTCGTCAGTTTCATGAGACGTTGGAGAAGTCTCCAGACTGCAGATGATTTGAGTGAGATTCAGGGAAAGTTCATGGAGAAAATCCAACAGAATAAAGATGTCAAAGTTCAAGGCTCCAGCTCTTCTTGGAAGGCGGTTCGGCATCAAGTTGTACTTAATTGTTTTGGTGATGGTAAGTGCCATTATTATCATATTATTAAGAAAACAGTAGCTGGGCTACCGTTTTATTAACCATTCTGTTGTCTTCATTAGATCACTTCCAATCACGAGGAATCTGATGAGTTTGAAGAAGAATGGCATTTTGGGGAAACAAGATCAAATCAGAGGTGGCCGACGAACCTGATGAAGAATATGAGAGCAATTTCACAGTCCCAACATTTCCTCTGTCATCTTCCGTTTGCACTTCGACTCCACATCTTCTCTTGTGATGATGAAGGGGTCAACGAAAACATGTCCAGGAGAACTAGTGCTCATTCCCCTTCTCAAGCGTGGAAAAAGTATTCCAACCCGTGTATTCGGAGAAGACGAAAAGGGAGCTCCAAAAACTGGTCGAAAAAGAAGGGGATGACTGCTCTCCGGACGCAGGTCCTCCTCGAATGTGCACATTGTACCTACAGTACAATGCACATGTCACGTTTCACGGAGCATCAGCAAGTTCACGATCCAATTCTGGAGCCACTTCTTGCACATTGTGGAATTCACGTGCTTCCAACGAGGATGAAGTTGCACCTTAATTTCCGACATCCACCTTAGCTACGCAAGACAGCCCCCTCCCCATGTCACAAAGAAAATTTGCCATTTTGAAGATTACGAATCTGTCAACACCTCCCACAGTGAATTTCAGATTCGGCACTATTCTGTCAGTAGTTCGTGGCAGCCAACTTAAAGGGAGGTTTACCTGCAATATTATGAATGGACGTTTGTCGTAAAACCTTGATTAGAAATGCTCATTTTGTCATTTTTTAGCTAACTTCCCAACCTGAATGAAGATTGAAATGTGTAGCAATAAATTGAGCGCATATTTTTCCTTCTCGCGTATGAGCATGCCATGAGGCATTAATTCATGCCAATGATGCTGACATTCTGCTCCGTTTACCTGTATTTCGCATATATTTAGTGTATATTATAGTTTTTAACCAACTTATCCAGATTTATAATAATAAAGTTGACTTGAGTTTTAATTATATTGCTTATTCGTGTTCATTTATCACATAAGTTACGAATATGCTGAAAATATATTAATTGGCTTTTCGAAACACTTTTCCGACTTGAAGCATAGATACATAGTCTTCAGTCGCCCCGACCTTGTTTCAAAGCCAAAACCGCGGTGATTGGGAAAGTCTGCAGCTGCTCAAACTTTATTCTCAACACTTGAGTCAAAGTATCAACAGGTTGCTACTGAGAGCTTAGCATTCTAATGCCTAAGCAAAATTATTAATTATTCTTCAATGAGGTCCAGTTAAATGTGATCAGCCCAAATTATAATAAAACTGAGTTTTATCGCATAGTTGTTGATTTGGGAACCCTTCAACAGTTCATCAGTTCTAACAAGTTGTAAGTTGCGTTCCACTAGGTTGTAGTAGAGTTGATTAACAACGGACTTTGTGCTTTCTCTGTCCTCTCAAACCATTTAGCGATAAAAAGAGCTTATAAAGCTTTAATTGGCGATGATAGCTTACTAAATTTGTGTCTGTTAACCAATAATTTAATAGCTGTGCTAGTAATCAACTTTCATTCTTTTTAACAGGATTTTAACGTTGAATCAGGTAGCTTATCTCTCCAATTCTAATGGCTCTCCAATCTGTCTCATCATCAACGCGTCGGCCGAGAGTTATCTCAACACGCTGAGCGGAGCGAAGAGGACAGAGAACAGGTTGAGCTTGCACTCCTCCAAACCAATCTAGTTCAAGTCAATCTTCGTCTAAATTGTCTTACCAAACCCAGCAGCGTCAAATATAGACGTGATCACGCTCAGCAGCAGCGATTCGGAAGATGATAATGGTGCACCATCCACTTCAGGAATTACTGAACTTTAATGAAACTCCCCCGTTGCTGGTCCCTCTACAGAACAAGGAAAATGATCTGCCATCGTGTCCCACCGAAAAAGATTGGAACATTCACCACGAAGAAGAATATCGAATGCACATCAAACGTCATCTTTATGGTGACGTTTTTCAGTGTGCGACGTGTCACCGACCCTTTACAAAGATTAACTTCTGTATTTCTCACGAAATCCGGTTCATGGGACTAAAAATTAACTACAACAATCGAGATGGAGTGATTGCATATGCGAAGCGATATGTGGAGGAGAGAGCAGCCAGCAGAAGAGAGCTCGAGGACCAATTCCTTCAACAGCACCAACTGGAATTTAGTGGATGAAAGAACTTGATGATGAGGATCCAAAGTTTACAACAACCCGATTGTGGCCAGCACTGGTCTAACTAAGTACCGCGGACGCCTGTCAACAGCTTGCTTGAAGCTTATGAAATTCAAGTAACTCATTCTCGACACAGAAGCAAGAATGCCTGTGATATTGCACAAAAGGCTTTTGGACACACATTTGGAGAATGTTGAGAAAAACTTGACACGTACAAGCGTAATGTTACTTACTTTAGCGTAATTTAAAATTGGAAAGTTTTGTCATTTAAAATGGATTTGCAATTTTAACATGACTGTTTGTATTAGTAAAAGCAATCCATTTTCAAAGAGACCAACGAGCAGCTACCAAACGTAAACGGCCAGCACGCAGATCCTAAACCGTGGAGGTCTTTTTAGTAGAAGATTGGTGCATGATGTGCAGGACTGATTAAAGGCTGCCTAGTTTGGAGAAAGTGAAGATAATCATTGAATCTAAAATAATAAACGATGACATTCATTGCAATTTGCTTTATTTAGATTTAGAAGATGTTACCATTTTTTAAACGTTTAGTGACGATAATATCTATTTGTTTTAGTAAGTGCTTACAAGTCTATTGTTAGTTATTTATAGTAAATTATTAGTTAAACAGAGACGAATTAATTTTAAAATGATAAGAATCTCAAAGTGGAGAAAAGGTGTCGTCAAAGAACCAAAAATTATTTGAAACGTATTTAGTCAGTTTTAAGTTACTGAACAATCAATATCACGACATGTTGCATCTGCTTTTAAATATCGTAATAAAATAAAACTGAAATTGTATATTGTGATAAAAAAATGTTGCACACTTTATAAACACTTGTGGTTACATAATACCTTTTCTAATAGCTTAAAATGTGAATGGCAATTATAGTAGCATCTATCATTATATTTATGAATTGTACAAATAAAATATACGTTCAAATTTGCTAAGCTACATATCAATCTACGGCATACTACTAAACTACGTTAATTGTAAAGAGAACAAGAATATTAATTAGTTCAAGACTGTTTGACAACCTCTCCATTTTAGGCTTGAACCAGAGCCACCACCGTTTGACCTTGTCTAATCGATTGAACAGAACGCTGGACAGGGTCACACAGTCCTTTTTGTAAACTTCACTTTTCCGAACTTGTTGTCAATAAATTTAACCTTTTCTACACCAAATTCAAGCTGAATCATTGTACTTTTGGAAGTGGAGTGGAGACAGTTTGAATCAGAAGCCATCTCAGCCTCTCTTTTAAGACACGGAGTGACGAGAGAGCTGAATTTGTGAGTTTGTAATGGAATGCTCATCCTGGAGAGGTTCCGCAAAGCTTCTGAGGCTCAGAATCTGAGCTCCTGTTTGCAACAAGGAGTTTCTTGAGACCTGAAGAGGCTCCAGTTATCATTCTTATCGATGTAAACTCCAGCCTCCATGGTTTTCAGCTCGGGTTCGTACTTGTGAATGATGAAAATCCACCCGGTAGTGCCCATGTGATCTTTCACCCCTTCCGGTCCAATGAACCCTAATTCTCCAAGGACTGCACCCAAAGCTTTCAGGCAGGTTCATCAGGCAACAGTTCCATGTGAAGAATGGAGTTCGTGCTAAGTCAACCACCTCCTTTCAGCCCTGGAAAAGATTGCTTCCAATAATTGATTGAGTTCTTCTGTCACCTTATTAGCAAATGTGTTGCTAATCTGTTTGTAAAGTTGAGATAAGCGACCAGATTCATCGTGGGGTAGATTGAAGGTTAGATCAGTGATGTCAGACTGTTTGTAGCGGGTCCTCGCGCAGTATTTTGAAGCTTTGGTGACTCCACGATAGGCAAGCAGCACATCGGCTTTCGGAAGGTAAGCGAGGTGAGGTAGTACCTGAAACAAGATAAAATCATAAATAAAGTGAATTCAAATCGGGGGATTGTAGAAGTATTCAAAGATTACTGTTTTCTAACCAACGGAAAAAGCTGACTCTGAAGTCGCTCTGGAGCCCAGTTACTCCTTCCATTTCGGTCATGCAAGCATTGACAACGAATGAAAATCATTGGAATGGAGATTCAGGAAAGATGCGATCCCAAGTCTGTAAAAGGATAAAGAGTTTTAAACTGACACGGACAATGGTATTTAGATTGGTATTTAGTTACAAGAGGTGATAAGTATGGTGAATGAGACTGTAAAATATAAATATAGTGTTTATGCTCACCAATGAACGAATGAAATATTCAATATTGACACCCCAATCCGTAAAGAAAAGCGTCTCAATCTCAGAAGAACTTAATTATCAATGTGCATGTCGACTTAGTTAACAGTTAAATAATTTACAGTCAACTATGCAATTGAAAAGTGCACTATTCTTCTAATTTCTGCCGGACCGCATTGTTATTGTTTTGGTGAGATGAACAGAGTTGCGGGTTTATGTCAAACCATGTTTTTGGGGCAATGAGAACTACAAATGTGAATGATTGTGTAGCTCTAGTCATCGTCCTTCAGCCCGCCTCCTTTCTCTTTTTCAGTCCTTTCACCGCATCCTCATCATCCACTTGTTGTTGTTTATATTTTGAGAATTTTTTTCGTTCGTGTAATTATTATTTTATTTGACGAATAAGTTTAGTTTTCCTTTGTGAGCTGTTAAGTTGATAGTGTATCATCAATTATCATGGAGGAAACTGATGTTGAGTTGCCTCCCGTCAAGAAATTGAAGTTGGAAGAGGAATCGGTTGTGGTGGAGGTCGAAAATTGCTCTCAAGTTGCCAACTTTAAATCTCCCATAACTGATCCGATGCTGACTCCTGAGGTGCGTTTTCCGGCTTCAATGCATTATATTTTCACTTGTTAACATATATTTAATTGATGATCATTATTTTGTATAGATTTGGATCAAATCTTTCGTGATTTTACGGCAACGACTTCATTTCTGTTCTCAACGCGACTCCTGAGTGGAACCAACTTTTGGAGTCAAGGAAAACCACCGAGCTCTTTGCAAAGGTAAAAATTTATTCATTATTTCCATTATGATCAACATTTTTGTGTGTCTAAATGGATTAATCCTCATTTTACAGCTGATTCGTCACGTTCTTCCATATCTGGACTTCCTTGACATCCTCGCCTGTCGCCAGGTCCAACGTGGCTCCAAAGTAGCTGTGGATAAGTTTCTGGAAAACTCCTCGACATCATCCGAGCAAGCTTTCAGTTTTCAACACGATGGATATCCCCTCGTTCTCTCAGAAATTGAGAAGATTAGCGATAACTATGCGCTCAGCACAAGACCAGAAGTGGATAAGTTTTCTCGAGCCCACAGCCTCCCAAGATGCCTTCCACCTACAATCCATTCATAACGCGGACCTTTTGTGTTGATATTGAAATCCCAGAAGATGAAGAAGAAGCAGAAAGATTGGCTTCAGATCATGCCAGGATGAACAAGTTCCTCTCTCGCTACGGAACACACATTTGGCGTTTCAACGTCAACTTGTTTCAACTGTTCAACGGGGTGGCTAAGCTAATAGCGTACCTTCACCGTCTACCCCACCTCAAGATTCTCGAGATCTCCGGAAATGCAGTGAGAGACATGCGCTTCTTCAGAAACAAAGAGTTTCCGGCTTTGGAGCACCTGGAACACTTGGAAGTAACGGATTTTAGAGCTCATTCCATCACCTCCCGAATTATTCAACGGTACGGAGCTCAACTCACCACCCTCGTGGTTCCTGGCAGCTGGATCAAGTTTCAAAAGATTGAAAAAAGTGATTTCAAAGTGTTGCTTCCGAAGCTGAAGCGACTCCGCATTGTGGACGCGGATGATCAAGCGTTGGGAAACTAGCGGGAGTTGAGTGGCCGGTGGAAATCCTTCACGTCCGGCTCGACGCTTCTCTAACCGTGAATGATAATAAGCGAGAGCTACTGCTCCAGGCGGTGTCTAACTTCCAGTCGTTGAGCCAACTCGAAATCTTTTTTGAGGAACAGCTTGTCAAATATACTAATAGAGGCTCGAATATGGACTCACTATTGGAGTTTGTCACGGAGGGCCAAGACATTGACTCCTTAGAGGAGGACAGTATGGCAATCGCAGAGGGAGCTCTTGAGCAGTCAACCAAGTTGCAGAAGGTAGGGATTGCGTGGAGTCAACGGACACCGTATTTATCCAAACTCGAGGCAAGGCCAATAATTTAAATAAGTTATGAGGTATTTAAGTGCAAACTAGGTTTGCATAAGTTATTTGTTATAGTTCATTTGTTATTTGATGGAAAAAAGTTATGATAATTTATTCTCTCATGATGAGTCTCGTCAGTAGAAGGCAAGGGGGGATTTTGTACCACTTTTTTTGTATGCTGTCCTGCATTAAATTCTCGACAGAGAATTAATACATGGGACCGTATACCCCATAGTAAAGGAAGGTATGCAACTTGGCTAAAAGGTCAGGGCGGAGACTTATACACGTAAAGCATACCCCATACTAAGTGCATCATAGAAAAAGGTAGTAAAAAATACACATAGGTGTAGAACTGAACTGTGCTTAACTGAATGTGTATGAAGTTGAGCTGAGAAAAGGGTTGCAAGGAGATTAACTGAATGTGTATGAAGGCGAGCTGAGAAAAGGGTTGCAAGGAGATTATTGAATGTGGAAGTCGAGCTGAGAAATGCAGGGAGATTAACTGAATGTGTATGAAGTCGAGCTGAGAAAAGGGTTGCAAGGAGATTAAGTGAATGTGTATGAAGGGGAGCTGAGAAAAGGGTTGCAAGGAGATTAACTGAATGTGTATAAAGCCGAGGCAGAGGCTGCTATGAAAATTAATGTAAAGGTACCTGAGCTCTGACAAAGGAGCAGGCAAGTAAAATGAAAAGGTGTAATATGCATATAAAAAGTATGAAGCAGAATACATTTCATATACAAAACAAAAGGCTTTTTATTAAAAATATTCTATATTACAACAAAAACTCAAAAAATTATTCTTCAATGGCATGCACAACCATATCATGATCAACAATGTTAAGCCTAGCCTCAGCTACGTTGTACATTTCAATAGTAACGTCGGAATCGTAGTCCGCATCGTTCCCACTATCTGAATCCTCATATTGAAGCCTATTCTGAGCTACATTCATAATAGTAGAATCGGATTCATCATCCGCGTCATTACCAGAATCCTCACTCTCTTCCATTCCATCCTCAAGCTCCTCCCCTTCAACCACAGGGTCATCAGGATGGAGAATGTGATTAACTGCTTCGTATGCAGCTACTGCGTAATTATAGAAGTACACCAAATCACCAAACCTCTCCCAGAAGGGATTGGGGATGTCATGGTTGATAGGAGGCTCCTCATCACTAAGCTGGACTGCGGCGTACGCCGGGTTCAAGCATGGGAGGAAGGCCCACCTGGCAGCAGCGTGAAGCCACTTCAGTCGGAAATCTCTCTGGTCGGGCTGGGTCTGCAGTATCCATAAGGAAACCAACATGCCCAAGGCGAGTGAACATGAAAACACCAATGACTGCGAGCAAAGGAGACCCACGTACAATCCTACAAAACAAACAAACAAAAAGTTAATACAATGAAAATATTTTCCCATTTATTCCCCTTTCTGCAATGCATACAAGCAAAGAATAAATTTGTACACTTACCCATTCAGTCGAAACGGGTAATTGCAGACGTTGAGCGTCATGTCAGGAAGAAGATGGGCCACCATAAACTCAGCAATGTTGTCCGTCATTGTGAGGTTGGGGTAGTTGTCCAAGTAATAGACATTCCCATTGCGGTTGTTGATTATAATCAAAGAGCAGTACTCCTGAAAGATATGTTAGCATATGCAGAAAAGAAAAAGAGCTCAGGTAGCTGATTGGAAACATTATGAAATGCTAGTACCGCGACCATGCAAGATAAATGGGGATAACAGCAGCTATGACTTTTTAAAAGGAAAAAGTGCTGCATCTAGCGATATGAGTTTAAAGAAACACCTAGGACTATCCCGCAAAAGCAAGCTAAAAATTGGATGTTCTTCATCATACATGCACCTCCATTTCATGGCGTGCGCATAATACATGTAACAGGGGCGCTAGCATTAGCAAATGTGAATCAGTATCCTGAAAAATTGTGCAGTAAACTGAAAATGTTTGCGTATGCTAGCGCCCTGGTTACATGTATTATGCGCAAAGCCAAAAAGCTTGAAATGGAGGTGCATGCATATGATGAAGAACTATCCAATTTTTAGCTTGCTTTTGCTCTTCTTGGGATAGTGATGCTAGCCTAGGTGTTTCTTTAACACTCATGATCGCAGATGCAGCACTTTTCCTTTGAAAAAGTCATAGCTGCTGTTATCCCATTTATCTTGCATGCCGTCGGTACTAGCATTTCATCTTTGCCCTAATGTTCCAATCACTACTGACTCTTTTTCTTTTCTGCATATGCTAACATATCTTTAAGGCATACCTTTTGCTACGTCTTCCTTTTCACCAGATTCAGGATCAAATCTATATACCCTTTTTTCTACAAGCTCATTCTCATAATTCACACATGCCCATGAATAGCCGCATGCAGTATGCTTGCTCTCCTTTACTGTCTTTTTTCCTTCACCTTTTTGCTTCAAAAAAATACAACATCAGTACGTTTTACTGGTCAAAAAAATTTCTGAGGAAAAAGAAGGAGGAAAGAAAAAGAGGAGAGAAAAAGGAGGAAATTGGAAGATTTGAAAACGGGAAATTTTTTAAGTCCCGACGCTTCGAAGCGCCCGGGCGCCGGGGCGAGCGAGCGAATTTCTCGTCAGAAAAAATTTTTGTGAAAATTATTACATACCTCATCAAAATCGTCAAGGTCGGACTCATCGTGAGATCCAACATCAGAGACATCTTCCATCTCCTCATGTCGTCGGGCTAACCATTCATCTATATCCAGATCCTCCGTGAAGTATGTCATGGTTCTGCGGCGTTTGGGTTGAATATTTTCCTCATCATCTGAGTCCTCTTCCCGTGCTCGCTTCTGGGATGCTGGAATGCAGATGGCTTCCTCAAATGGATCCCCTTGCTCCTCCTCCCCTTCCTCGTCTGTTTCCTCAACAAGCACTCTTGGTTCGAGTTGAGCTTGGGATGAGTCCACCTGTGTTGAGGTCGCTCGGGCTCAAACTTGTGCCTTTGAGCTGCTTGAGTAGCAATATCAGCAATAAACGCCTCATCATAGGTATCTGAAAGAAAGAACAAACAAATAAATAAGTTTAAAAAACATAAACCATGTAACATCTATACATCATTTTCATATTAATTTTATAATTCACTTACCCATTTCTGCATAGTGGTTAAGCACATGGGCAGCATAGTCTTTGTATGTCCTTATACGTAGCTCAGGGCAGTTAGCACACTTTAAAAACACCTCTTGTGCATACCTAACGTTGTAATGCGATGGCTGGCAGTACGCTAACCTAGGTAGAAAAGGGCTTCCAGGTTGAACTACTATCCTCTGGTGGTAAATGGAAGGACAACCTATTTGGTTTCCACTCCATGGATGCACAAACCCAGGACACTTGTGGACTTGGAATATATGAATAACAAGAGCTTCAAGCTCATAGTTGCCGTGCTGGCAAATTCCACAAATCATTTTGTAATATTTAAAAAAACTTTAAACCAGTAACAACTTTTTAAGGAAACTTATAAGAAAACTTTGACTTATGAAAAACTTTGCAAACAATTCAAAAACAAGTGTTTCTCAATGGACAGCCAGAACAAAAATGGGAAGACGGGAGTGCTTCAGCCAACACTACTTCATTTCAGGTTCATGCATATTAAAAGCACACCATAAACGTCCATACAATATAACATAAAACAAAAGGTGTACAAGCACATAGCTAAAAGATCAAACCAGTATACTCGAGTTTCTGAGCTTCGAACCTTTTTCCGACTTAAATTCTTCATGAACGTAATCCCTTTCTCAAAATTCATTGCACCTTCATACAAATGAAAATGGTTAAATAAAAATAAAGGTGCTCAGTGTTTTACCATTTTAGCCAAATATTTCGTAGAAACAGAAAGCCTCTTAATTTTTAAACTCTTTTTTGTACAGAGCAAATGGAGCGATGTGTATGAAAATAAAAAAGGGTTCAGTTTCAACATTTCTTCATTTCATTCTTAATCCTCTTTCTTCGAAGCCAAAAAAAAAAAACCCTTATAATCTCTTTTAGTACAGAGCAAATGCAAAACACTTTTTCTCAAATTAAATTTATATCGCTCGCTCGATGTCTTCTTTGTCTTTGTTTAAGGACTAAATAAGTAAAAAATGAATGGGTACTAGTTTCCATTACTTCTAATACAGAAGGAGTAAGTGTGAATGAACAGGTACCTTATTTCACTCTCAGCTCAGCCAGGAGCTATAAAAATCTGGCCAGTTTTCTGGATTCTGCATCAGTCTTGCAAACTTGTCTTCCTTGAAAGCACTTTTCTGCAAAGAGAAATTTAATCAACTGTTCGTCTAAGAACACATCGTATCATGGAGCGTATCAACATTGGATTGCGCACACCTACTCACGGAGAAGTGGACCACTTCTTTGATTCAGATCTCCCTAATTCCGTTGTGGATTATTTCGCAATTCCGTCTGAGCTTCTCACCATGATCGTCCGCATGGATAGACATGGAAACTGGTCCATCCGCCTTTCCCGTGGCCTGCCCTATCCGTGAGCGTGGCTACAACATCATGAGGGCTCCCAATCGAATTTCTATTGGATTCGTTTGGTATCAACACGAATCTGGCCGTCGGGAGTACTGCTCTCTGATTATAATCAACAACCGCAATGGAAATGTCTATTACTTGGACAACTACCCCAACCCACAATGGTGGACAACATTGCTGAGTTTATGCAGAGCCCATCTTCTTCCTGACATGACGCTCAACGTCTGCAATTACCCGTTTCGACTGAATGGGTAAGTGTACAAATTTATTCTTTGCTTGTATGCATTGCAGAAAGGGGAATAAATGGGAAAATATTTTCATTGTATTAACTTTTTGTTTGTTTGTTTTGTAGGATTGTACGTGGGTCTCCTTTGCTCGCAGTCATTGGTGTTTTCATGTTCACTCGCCTTGGGCATGTTGGTTTCCTTATGGATACTGCAGACCCAGCCCGACCAGAGAGATTTCCGACTGAAGTGGAGCTTCACGCTGCTGCCAGGTGGGCCTTCCTCCCATGCTTGAACCCGGCGTACGCCGCAGTCCAGCTTAGTGACGAGGAGCCTCCTATCAACCATGACATCCCCAATCCCTTCTGGGAGAGGTTTGGTGATTTGGTGTACTTCTATAATTACGCAGTAGCTGCATACGAAGCAGTTAATCACATTCTCCATCCTGATGACCCTGTGGTTGAAGGGGAGGAGCTTGAGGATGGAATGGAAGAGAGTGAGGATTCTGGTAATGACGCGGATGATGAATCCGATTCTACTATTATGAATGTAGCTGAGAATAGGCTTGAATATGAGGATTCAGATAGTGGGAACGATGCGGACTACGATTCCGACGTCACTATTGAAATGTACAACGTAGCTGAGGCTAGGCTTAACATTGTTGATCATGATATGGTTGTGCATGCCATTGAAGAATAATTTTTGTTGTAATATAGAATATTTTTAATAAAAAGCCTTTTGTTTTGTATATGAAATGTGTTTCGCTTCATACTTTCTATATGCATATTACACCTTTTCATTTTTTACTTTCTGCTCCTTTGTCAGAGCTCAGGTACCTTTACATTAATTTTCATAGCAACCCTTTTCTCAGCTCGACTTCATACACATTCAGTTAATCTCCCTGCAACCCTTTTCTCAGCTCGACTTCATACACATTCAATTAATCTCCTTGCAACCCTTTTCTCAGCTCGTCTTCATACACATTCAGTTAATCTCCTTGCAACCCTTTTCTCAGCTCAACTTCATACACATTCAGTTAAGCACAGTTCAGTTCTACACCTTTATGGGTATTTTTATTTACTACCTTTTTCTATGATGTACTTACTATGGGGTATGCGGTATGTGTATAAGTCTCCACCCAGACCTTTTAGCCAAGTTGTATACCTTCCTTTACTATGGGGTATACGGTCCCATGTATTAATTCTCTGTCGAGAATTTAATGCAGGGACAGCATACAAAAAAAAGTGGTACAAAAATCCCCCTTGCCTTCTACTCTACATAACTGCTGATTTGGTTACACCACAAAAGCTGCAGCTGTACACTTTATTACTTGCGCTCAAACAGAAAAACCCCCTTTTTATCTCTCTTATCGGCTATGTTTCGGCTTTCGATTTACCTACCTGGTTGACCCTCATTTTCTGTTGGGCCTCTGTGCGGGTTGGCTGCTCCAATGGATTAATGTA
>LJIJ01002639.1:0-25052 GCA_001718145.1 Orchesella cincta
GAGAGAAAGTCGTAACGTTCGTTTTCGTCCTTTAATTAAGGATGGAAGAAATGTACATATTGTCACTTTTAAAACAGTAGAAATGGGACCAAGACATAATCAAAAATTCAAAGGATTTAGGGGGGACTAAAACCCCCCAAAAATGCTACATTTTAAAACATATTTTATAATGAATTTTATGAAATTGGAAACACTGCTCCGCGTACAAAGTACAGTACTCGGGTACGAGCTACCGAAGAAGACCGCGTACGAAAATCCGGTACCGGTCCAGTAGGTACCTGTACCGGAGTACTTTCCGGTACCAAATGTACCGGGTCTCCCAGCTCTAACCATAAACAATACGATTGTCATAAGAGAATGCATTGGCCTGTCGTGGGAGTGATTTGGGCTTGGGTTCTGCAAAAATACGTGCAATTTCCCCATTACAACTTCTCTGTCTGTCATAATTTTTCCTCTGATTTACTTTTTTTGTTTTTAATTCAATTCCACGCATTGACAATGTCTGAAGGAAAAAGAGGATGCAGTGTGAAAGAAGACTTAGGTTTTTTAAGCTTGTTAGTCATTTGGGGAGTTTTTCTGACCCCAAACTAAATTGGATCGAAGTTTCTGGCAAATATGGTGAGAGTCTAGGACACAGTTGACCAAAGTTAGACTCAGCGAAAACGCATTTGATTTTCGTTGACACATTTGTAATTAGACGATTTACTCAACGAAAATCAAATGGATTTTCGCTGGTCAGACTCATAACGCTCTAATATTTATTGTCAAAACTTGACGATAGAATCTGATAAAAAAAACAATCTGGCTGAGCATTGTTGGTAGGAGATGGTAAATGCATGTGTGATGAGTTCTGATCGTTTCTCGTCAATCGAAAACCAGTCCAGTATATCATTGAAGACTGAGTACTTGTTTTTTTGTATATTTTTTAATGCAATGTTTACTTAACAATTTCACTTGAAGAAATATTGTATTCACTAGCTCCAATTTATTTTTAATTCACACAATAAAAATAGCAGAATAAGATTTATCAATCAAAGCAATTCCTGTTTGAGATAAAATTCTGAGTTTGGTAAGTAGTTTCTCATCAACCACTTTTGGCATGGCTGGGGTACCTTTCATTTCTCTTTCATTTGTACCTGAAAGCAACTGAAATGCTATAAGTGTCATTAGTTGAGTTTTAATGTAAAATTCTTGTTGTATGACGTTGTTAGAGGGTGACCACAGACTGTAAGTTATAACACTTACAAGGATACGTAATCTTCTCTTGCTTCTTGCTGGTTTAATATCTCTCGGATAATAAAATATTTTGACATTGCTTTATGAGTTGGTGTCTGGTAAAAATAGTAGTTATTCAAGTCAAGATTCAAATACAAACTATACAACCCAGGTGGAATGGTGGGAATTAGTGAAATAGATTAAGAGGATTTAATTCATAAAGAGTTTTAATGATAAATTTATTGTTCATTAGTGAGTAGAAAAACAATTATTTTGTATGCTAGTGCGTCACAAATTTTTCCACAACCCTAAAACAACACCATGGCAGTTTGTTGCTTCTCAACCTCTATCAAGGATGTCTGAAGTCAAAGTCATACTTTTTTCCTGTTTTTGCATAGATACTCAAATTTAGGATTTTCCATTAGAGTTGATGTCAGTCAGGCACAAATAATAGTCATATAAAATGACGCAAGCATGGAATTTTATTTGATAAAACTCGAGGTTTCATGAAAGTAAAGGATTGATGTTAGTGATAAGCTTTATACTTTCCTTGTTCCTTATTTAAATAAATAAAATTATGTGTTTGATCGTACGTCATATCAAGTTCTCCGGAAGTTCTTGCTGATAACACGACACATTAAATCCTCTAATAAAATCTTAAAGCGACTTAAAAACGTTGTAAAAATTTTCCACTTACAACACCCGAGTGGTCTATGGTAAATCCATCTGGTTTGCTATCACCAAATGATCCAAATCATCCTAAAAACGACAAGAAATCACCATTACACACAAACATAGTTGAGCTGACGTATATGAAAACCCACTCAAGCAAAAAATACTTAAGTATGCCAAGTCTATTTAAATAGCATCAGTCCTGACCCAGATATTGTTATGTTAGGCAATAATTGGTATTAAGGCTTAACAATATCATTGTATTGCTACAGGTGTTTCTCTGGAAAGGAGCCTGCTTTCATATTTTTCGGTTTAATAATATAAAAACTTAAAATTTGCATGTTTTTGTACTTTGTGAACTAGTTTTAGCGAATTTGAAGTCACGCTATATTTTACTTGACTGCAATCATGGACGAACCAACGCTCAAGCTTGGCGTTAACTTCAGCCGTTGAACAACGAGGACGTTCTCAACGCTCTCCACACTAGCCTGTTCCTTGAGGAGGGCTTCAAGTGGTATAAAAGTTGGCGTAATTGTGTCACCAATACTGTCATTCCAAATGAAGAAAGCGCTTCATAATGGTTTCAACTCCGTGTTTTACCTCGAAAATGACTTTAACGTGGCAGGGCTAAAACAAGAAGATTTTGTCAAGATTTACTCTCTGGCTCTGACTTGCTTTTCGAAATGCGTCTACCTGTCTCCAAATATGATGGTATGTCTTCTCTTGAAACTACTTAAGGTATGTCCCGTAATACAAGGATATATTTTTATTTTCGTATAATTTCCGTGTTTTGGGCCGTAGAGAATTGTGGCTCAGGTACTAGGCAGACACACTAATAGAGAGTATTGATGCTGCCTGAAAACGGATTCCGCCCATTTAGGCGGGGAGTACACCATTTTTTGGAAAAGTGGTCAAAATCAAGTGTTCCGTAATAGAAAAATAATTCTTTCTAACTTGAGACCCTTTAATTTTTATGATGTTCGATAACATGTGCCTGCACACGCACAGCTCTAGGAATTTGCGTGTCTGTGAGGTCCAGCATTCAGTCCAAGGACATAAATATAAGCAGCCCCCAATATGTCGTAGTAAAATGAGGCATAATCAACCACGTGTAAATAGAAAATGAGATATTTTGAATATTTTGGTGGCTGCTTGTATCATCATGTTTATGCCCTTGGACTGGATGCTTGCCCAGGATGGACCTCACAGACACGCAAATTCGAGAAATCTGGGTAAGCTCAAATAATTTCGTCCTGGCCCAAAATTTGAGGAAATGCACCAAGTTAGTGGAGTTTATTGGGAGCTGTGCCCACACACCCATGTTATTCAAACATCATAAAAATTGAAGAGTCTCAAGTTGGAAAGAATTATCTTTCTATTAGGGAACACTTGATTTTGACCACTTTTCCAAAAAAATGCGTGTACTCCCCGTTCTAAGTAGTGCGGAATCCGGTTTTTTCAGGCTGCCATCAATTACTCTCGTTATTTAGTGTGTCTACCTAGTGCTGACGCCACAATTTTCTTACAGCCCCAAATCATAGAAATTTTACGAAAATATATATTTCTATTACTGGGCATAGCTTACATGCTACTGGTTTTCCTGATTTTGTTGTTCCTTCTTGTACAAGTTGTCAGTAGTCTACTTTATTATGTACTTAGCTACATATTAAGAAGAGCCACTACGTCGTCTGTTTCTTGTATCACACCACTCGTGTGTCTGCGGGCACTATAAGTTAAGACAGTTTGAGTTTTTGAATTATGTTTTCAGCAATCTTCAGCTTAGGTCAAATTGGGAATCAATTTCTAAGATGGGTTATCTGAGGTCGCGGGAACAAGGACAAATAATACGCTCAATCAATTTGATTAGCGTTACATATAGCTTGTTACCCATTATTCACAACCTACTGCAGTGCGAATTCAAATCTAAACTTTTGAACATGGTCAAAGGTTACGGTTATTGTTTAATGATTAATGTAGTCCGTTATGTAGCAATTCAATGCTACTTGAGTGGTGGTTCAATGCTACAGGTATGCGTGTAAGGTCAAATAAGTAGTTTCGAAACGTGCCAAAGGTCAACAACTTTCAAATGAAGCACTTGGGGTGTAATATATCAATCCAAAGCTAGATTATTGAAGATTTTACTTATAACACATTTATGTCACAAATTACGTTGCATTGCTACATCTTGAATTGTCGGGTTCTTTTTTCCAGATGCTGAAAAACTGCGATGAACTATTCCATGTGCCCGATAGTTTAGAATGCAGGAAGGTGGATGGAATGACTTGTTTTGGAGTTTGGCCTTCTTTCGAACGTTTTGATCAATTAATGGATAGTTTCCACAAGAAGCAAGTTGTGGGTGTAGACTCATTAGGTATTTTAGTAACTTAAGTAAACGTAATACAAGTAGTTTGACTGACTTAAATATTCAATTTTGCAGACGTTGAGAGGTTTCTGAGAACCTGGGCAAGCGCAGAAACAAACTCAATCCAATTCCTGAACACGAAATACATCTGTGATATTTTATCTCAAACCGGAGTTCCAATTTGGTAATGCAAAAGTATGTGTTTGATTAATCTCAATGGTTATAAACCTACCTAATCCTCAAATTCTTATCTTACTAGGAACGCTTCAATTGTGAACTTGGCGAACATTTCTTTTGGCATGGATCTGGAAAATAATGGCCTTTGTGATAAGGTATAATCTTAAAGTCTTGTATAATCGGGAAAAAAACAATTAGTAGGTTAAAGTTTGGGCTGCCGTTTATTGTCTTTCGTTTACCGTTTAGTAATTTCGGTTATCGTTTAGTAAACCGTTTTTTTCAATTTAAGCGATAAACGGTTTTCATTTTTAATTGGAGGTAATGCTTCGTTCAACATATGAGATTAGGAAACAGGCTACACAAAGTCGTGTGGAGGTGGATCCAGTAGAGTGAGTTTGGGGGTGTAATGACTACTTTTCTGAGGTGAAACCCACAGAGCACTTTGAGGTGGTAACCATTACGGCGTCTAAGATGAAAGAACAATGATTAGGTATAGCAGTCATTACGGTCCGAGATGGAATAAATTTTTGATTAGAGGTGGCAGCCATTACCTCAGTGTGAGGTGAAATAAATTGACGGATTTGAGGTGGCAACCATTACTCCGTTTTGAGGTAGATCAAATTGAGAGATTTGAGATGGCAACCTTTACGCAAGTATAAGTTGGAACAAATTGAGGGATCTGAGGTGGAAAAAACTATAAGACTTGAGATGGAAACTATTACTCAGGATCAGGTGGAAAAAATTATAAGACTTGAGATGGCAACTATTACTCAGGATCAGGTGGAAAAAATTATAAGACTTGCAGATGGAAACTATTATTACTCAGGATCAGGATTGGAAAAATTATAAGACTTGAGATGCGCAACTATACTCAGGATCAGGTGGAAAAAATTATAAGCTTGAGATGGCAACTATTACTCAGGATTCAGGTGGAAAAAAATTATAAGACTTGAGATGGCAACTATTACTCAGGATCAGGTGGAAAAAATATAAGACTTTGAGATGGCAACTATTACTCAGATCAGAGTGGAAAAAATTATAAGACTTGAGATGGCAACTATTACTCAGGATCAGGTGGAAAAAATTATAAGACTTGAGATGGCAACTATTACTCAGGATCAGGTGGAAAAAATTATAAGACTTGAGATGGCAACTATTACTCAGGATCAGGTGGAAAAAATTATAAGACTTGAGATGGCTGAGATTACTCAACTATTCTCAGGATCAGGTGGAAAAAATTATAAGACTTGAGATGGCAACTATTACTCAGGATCAGGTGGAAAAAATTATAAGACTTGAGATGGCAACTATTACTCAGGATCAGGTGAAAAAATTATAAGACTGAGCATGGCAACTATTACTCGAGAATGGCAGATGAAACTATACTCAGGATCAGGTGAATTATAAGACTTGAGATGGCAACTATTACTCAGGATCAGGTGGAACAAATTAAGGGATTTGAGGTGGCATCCACTTCTCAGTGTGAGGTGAACAAATTGAGAGATTTGAGGTGGCAACCCTTACGCAAGTGTAAGTTGGAACAAATTGAGGGATCTGAGGTGGAAAAAATTATAAGACTTGAGATGGCAACTATTACTCAGGATCAGGTGGAACACATTAAGGGATTTGAGGTGGCTACCATTACTCACGATGTATCAGTGTGAGATGTATCAAATTGAGGAACTTGAGACTGCAACCAATACTCATTACTAGGTGAACAAATTGAGGGATACGATGCTGTAACCATTATTCAGTGTGCGGTGAAACAAATTGAGATTTGAGGTATCATCAAATTATTCAGTTTGGCTCTCCCGCAAATTGCTTATTTTGTTTCACCTCACACGGAGTAATGGTTGTCACCTCAAATTCTCAATTTGTTCTACCTCAGACTGAGAAGTGGTTGCCACCTCAACCCTTTCAATGTGTTCCACCTCACACTGATTAATAGTTTTTATCTCAAATAACTTGATCTTTCCACCTTAGAATGGAAAGTGGTTGCCAACCTCGAACCTCTCAGTTTATTCCATCCCAGACTGAGTAATGTTTGCCACCTCAAACACTTCAATTTGTTTCACCTAAGAATGAGAAGTGGTTGCCACTTTAAATCCATCATTTTGATCTACTACAAACTGAGGAATGGTTACCACCTTAAATTTCTTATTTTGCTCCACCGTGAACTGAGAAGTGGTTGCAACTTGAAATCCGTTATTTATTCCACCTCCAACCTATTAATATCTGCCAACTCAAATCCTTATTTTGTCCCACCTCAGACCACGTAAAGCTTGTCACCTCAAATTTGTCTCCACCTCATAAGTATCACATGGCCATGTTTGGTCTCCTCATGTACCCCTTCTACGATGTGAAGCACCAGCTTCAATGCATTTTGAAATCCGTTTAGTAAGCGGTTTATCGTTTACTAAACTAAACAGAATTCGTTTACCGTTAATCGTTTACTAAACGGTTTAGCAAACGGTAAATGCGGCAGCCCTAGACTTTACGTTTACTACTTTTCATACCAAATATGACCATTTCTAATGACTTCCAGCTCATTTTGAAATATCGGAAGATGATAATTGATGAGGATGTTCAACAACTATTAAATTTAGTAAGGTAGAAAGTAAATCTACTCATTATTTGTTTTTATGGCTTAAAATCACATAATGTTTTTCAAAATTGTAGCCAGAAATAAAATCAGCACTAACTAAACCTCTTCGACAACATAGAGATAGTATCAAAGAGCCAATAGCAATAATTGGGATGAGCTGCCGCTTCCCAAATGCACCCAACGTGGAAAACTTCTGGGAGCTCCTCGTTTCCAGCAGCGATGGTGTCACAATTCCCCCTGACTATCGTTGGACAACCAACCTTAGTAGGCAGGACCAATGCGTACTATCGGCAAACCAAAGCCGGATTTTTGAACTACCCAGTAGAGGATTTTGACGCGAAATTTTTCAACATCAGTCCGAAAGAAATGCCTCTTTCTTGGCATCCCCACAGCGGACTTCTCCACGAGTTGGTTTGGAGGATAAGGTCTCGAAGACTCCGGGAAGTGAATCCTCAAAGCTTACGTGGTACAAACGGAAGCGTTTTCTTAGGGGCTTGGACAAATGAGTATAAAGAGATATTGGCCCAAGGGGGAAGCACTGATGACGAATACTACAGAACTTACATGGGCAACTCCTTTGGAGCCGCTGCAGCCCGACTCTCCTTTTTATTGGGGATGACTGGCCCAAGCATTGCAACTGAATCTGGCTGCTCTTCTGCAATGGTTGCTGTCCACCTTGCTTGTAAAAGTTTGCAGCAAAGGGAAACTTAACTTGAGCTTGGCATTGTGGGTTAATCTCTTGCCTCCATCCGTGACAAGGAGCTGCATTCCCGATGGTTTTGTCGGCTACGGAGTTTGCAAAACGTGGGATGCAACTGCCAGATGGATTTGTGAGAGCAGAAGGAGCTGGGTTTCGTTCTCAAACGGAGTTTTCCGATGCGGTTTCGAGATGGTGATAAATATATTGGGTTGATTAGAGGCTCTGCTATTTCCCAAGAGGGTACTACTAAAAGTATGGGCACTCCAACCGTTCACTCTGAATCCTTGGCGATGAGTTTAGCACTGGAGGACGCGAGTGTTCTACCCGAACAAGTGTCTTTTGTTGAAGCACATGGAACAGGAACTTTGGTAGGGGATCCACTAGAAATAGAGGCGATTACAAAGGCTTACCACTCACCAAATCGTAAGGAACCTTTGCTTATTGGGCCTCAGTTTCAAACAATATCGTGGGGCACACTGAGTCATGTTTCCGGAATCACCGGGATTATGAAGTCGTGCTTGCACTTCAACAAGAGCTTATCCCACCTCACATAAACTTTGAGACTCTGAATCCTGCAATCGACTTGGATGCTATCCCTGCAAGGATTCCTTTGGAGCCCGTAAAATGGCTAAAGCAGAAGGGAATCACGAGACTGGCCGGCGTTAGCTCATTTGGAATCACAGGAACTGATGCTCATGTCATTTTAGGGGAGTCGCCAACTCAACCAACATCATTTTATGCTCAAGTAAATGAGTGGGAACGGCCGCTGCACCCCATGAAAATTTCCGCAAAGACCAACGAAGCTTTGGACACTCTTCTTGAGAATTATAAAATTCATTTACTGACCACTACTGAGAATATCAAGGACATGGCCACTCAGCCCAACGTGGGAAGGCTGACTTTGGCTACCGTGCAGTGCTCGTAGCGTTCAGCAGAGGATGCCGTCATGCAACTTGAAAACAAAGGTTTTCGGAGAGGAGAGCCGAGTTCAGAAGAGAGTTTGGGAAAATTATGCTTTCTTTTCACTGGACAAGGCTCGCAATACCGGGAATGGCCCAGCAGCTCTTTGAAACCAATCCCGTTTTCCGGTTTCACTTTGAATATTGCGCCAAAGTTCTCAAAAAGAAGTATAATATTGATGTTATTGATGCGCTGTGGGTCAGGAAGGCTGGGGAAGAAGTAAAGAAAACCATTTATAGTCAAACCTCAATTTTCTGTGTGGAACTCGCTCTGCTTCGTCTCTGGAATCGTGGGGAGTGAAACGGATTACGTGGTTGCCACAGCTTGGGAGAATTCGCAGCGGCAGTTTGTGTAGGAATTTTAAGCGTTGATGATGCCCTTAAACTGGTCGCCGAGCGGAGTAAGTTGATAGAGCAGCTCCTAGCGGGAAAATGCTAGTGTGAAAGCCTCCCTCGGCCGGGTCAAAAATATGATGAAAAAGTTTCCCCAGCCTGAGCTCGACATTGCTGCTGTAAATTCGGATGAGCAAACCGTTGTAGCCGGATAGATACGGAGATGGTCGTTAAATTTTCAGAATTTTGTACTAAATCTGGGCTAAAATGCGTGCTCCTGGAAGCAACCCACGCGTTTCATTCGAAACATATGGATCCCATGTTAAATCAGTATCAAAATGTTGCCGCTTCTATTAAACATTCGGAAACGGGAGGGGGAAAGCATCCCATTTTCATTTCAGGTTTGCTAGGCTCAGTCATAGAGCCCTGCGATGTGGATTCCGTGTACTGGGTTCGACACACGAGAGAAAAAGTTGAGTTTTTGGGAGCCAGCAAGAAAGCAGTTGAACTTGGTTGTAGAACTTTCATAGAAATTGGGCCTCAACCCGTTCTTTCTGCTTTAACCATGATGAATAGCGACATGTCCTTGTTGTGTTTGCCGTCACTGAAAAAAACGGAAGGCGAATGGGAAACTCTGCTGAGCTCAGTCGCCCAGTTGTACATAAAAGGAATGAAAATAAATTGGAAAGGAATCGATCAAGTGTACAAAAGGAAGAAAGTAAAGCTGCCATTTTACCCCTTCGATCGGAAACCATATTGGCCCAAAAAATTAGGAACTTCTACCTTATCACTACATCCACTTCTTGGCAGACTAATCTCCAATGCTTCTCCTTCTAAACTTTTTGAAGCAGGGCTGTGCCCAAGAAAAGCAGAGTATTTGCGGGATCACGTCATCGGAAAGAATATTATAGTTCCGCAACCCGCCTACTTGGAAATATGTTTAGCAGCAGGACTAGCAACTATCCAGGGTTCCACGGACTTCTTGGCTCCTCCAAATTTGCCGATGATGCTAGAAGATACTATTATAAAGGCTCCACTTTCCTTGCATGAGTCGGAACCCCGACAAATTCAAACTGTTGCTCAGCTAAGCGACTCAAGCGGGTTGGGAAAAGTAAAAGTAGATATTTTCCAGAAAGAAACCGGGACAACAGGATGGATCCACCATGCCACATCTACATTTATTCCCTTCGTGTCCGAGTTTTATAACGAAAATGAGATTCCATTTAATGCGAACGGATTCGTTGAAACGTTAAAACTTCCTGCCTGCTCCCAACATGACATTTTGGGGATATATGAGAATGCTGTCACCGCTGGGTTGAATTTTGGCCCAGCGTTTAGAAGCATTGAGAAATTTTGGAAAGTTAGTTGGGCTAATGATTCGCTCATTACAAAAATTAAATCTCCTACCACCAAAAATCCGAGTTCCTATATACTTCACCCGGTCGTGATGGACGCTACTGCTTCAATCTATTGTGATGCTTCAGTCTTCGTTATATAAACCTAAAAAACTCTACGTTCCCATTCAAATTGGGAGATTAGTTTGGCTCTCCCCAGTGGATTTCACAAAGGCTCTCTACGTTTACGCATTTAGCTCACCAAAAGACGGTTGTGGCACAGCTCTTCTTGTAGATGGGTCTGGCGGCCAACTTGCACTGGTGTCATCTGTGGAACTCATTGAAACGACGGTCGCGAGGGATTGACTCGTTTTTGGACCAGCAAAACATCACGCTACCAGAAATGTGGGAGGAAGTTTGGAAACCGCGCCAGACTCCCGCCCAATTTCCCAAAGAAACTTGGAAGGCGAGTGGAAAGGTCTTTTCAATTGAGTTTGAGCAAAAAATGGAACTAATCAATGAAAACCCACCAACTCAGCTCCTCAAGACGTTAGATAAAATAGACAAGTTTATTTACTACAATATCCTGGGTGTTCTATATGAACTGGGATGGGCTCCGCAAGAACTGAGCGTGTTTGAACAAAACGCTCTTACTCAACAGTTGAGAGTTAAGGAAAGCCTTGGACTGTACTTAGGATTTTTTCTCGGGGTACTGGAGACTGAAGGAATATTGCGTAAAATGAAAAATGAAGGGACTCATAGCAGTCAAACCATATCATCCTGGAAGGTTGTAAAAATTCCCCCTTCCCAGGAGGCAGTTAAGAATATCCTAGATTCTTCCCAGTTTGCCGACCTCCCCTCAAGGTTTCACGCAACGCTGTTGATGGTAAAGCTGAGTCATGAACTACCTTCCATAATGAAAGGGGAGCAGGAGCCTCTCGGAGTCCTTTTTCCACCTCAAAATTCCGGCTATCCATCCGTCGGCGAGTTTTATACGGAATATTCGGAACTAATCAACGCCATGGAATTTGCTGCCTCAATTACCAACTCGTGGGTATCTCACGTCAAGGAGAAGACTGTGGACAACAACCCCATCATGCGAATTCTGGAGGTAATTATAATAATAAACCTATCAAACAGGAGTGTAGAGAAATTGCAAAGTTTATTTTTTATTTCTGTATTTTTAAGGTAGGCGCTGGCACCGGCTTTTTTTCGTCCTTAATGTTGAGCGCATTTGCAGAACAAAATCTCAAGTTTGAGTACACCTATACAGACATTTTCCGCTACATTTTTTCCAGCGGCAGAAAAGCGGTTTCGGGAAGAATATGGAGGGAGTATCCACTTCAAGAAGTTGAACATTGAGGAGGATCCCCATTTAGCCAGGGCTTTACACCAGAGTATTTCGACGTCGTGTTGGCTTCCGAAGTCATCCATGCCACGAGGAATATTGAGGAGTCCCTTCAGAATATGAGAGTGTTGATGAAACCCCATGCTTTTCTTATACTCGTCGAAAGCACGGTTTTGAACAGAATGTTTACATTTTTGTTTGGCCCACTGGAAAGCTTCTGGAAGTTTGAGGACAGGAAATTAAGAAGTACCCACTGTCAGCTCTCAAAAGCGAGTTGGATTCAGGTCCTTAAGAAAAATGGATTTCAAATCAATGGCGTCTTTTCCAGGCTGAAGGATGCCCACACTAATTTTGCTTGCGAAAAAACCGCTCATGTTGTGAGAAGCCCGTCAAATGTCTTGTCTTGGCTGATTTTCACCTTCGATTCCCACCCCATATCCGAATTTCTGGTTGAAAAACTGGAGCAATATCGCACACTCATTGTTGTCGTTGAGTCGGTTGATGACTGTAATCAAGAGGAAGACTTGGGGGAAAATAAAATTCTAGTCAAAATAAGGAAAGGCAACGAATCAGATTTCCAAAGTTTGTTAAAATCGCTACAAACCAGGGGACTTACAATTGAGGGAGTTGTGTACTGCTGGGCGCTTGACAAAAATAAAACATCGCAGGAAGAACTTCTTCAACCCTATTTTCACCTTGTTAAAGCAATCCTTACGACGATGATTGGGAGCTTCCCACGTCTCTACACTTTGACAAATGGGATAGCCCCATTGGATGAAAACGACATGAGTCACTGCTACAGCGCCACCTTGTGGGGATTTACGAGGGTGCTTAAAAATGAAAACTTTGGGCTCACCTGCAAATGCATTGACATTGCTGATGACAAATGTGATCAGGATAGATGCGGCGAGATATTCCACGAACTATGGAACCGCGAACAAGATATTATTGTAGGGTTCAAAGAAAAAACAAGGTATGTTCCCATGCTTCAGCAGCATAAGCCAAATAAAATGGCGCTGACGCTTCCCAATGGCTCAGATCGATTCCAGCTTATTTTACCGGAGAGTAAGGCCATCGCAGATGTTGAGTTTGGAGCACTAGCCCCATTTGGTGAGCTTACAGAAAATCAAGTTGAGATTCAAGTTAAGGCAACTGCGCTCAACTTTAGAGATGTTTTGAGTATACTCAAACCAACTGAGCAGTTTCGTAACATAAACACGGTTGGATCAGACGTCGCGGGGGTAGTCAAACGGATTGGCCCAAAAGTGAAAAAATGGATGGTAGGAGATGAGGTTTTTGGTGTTGCCACGCAACTGGACACCGCGATGCCCAGCCATCTCATTGTTAATGAGGAATTAGTCACTAGAGTTCCAAAGCACTGGACATTTTGTGAGGCAGCTACGATCCCAACCGTCTACTTGACTTCAATTTTTTGTTTGTTGGAAGAGGCCAACATCAAGAAGGAGGACGTCGTTCTGATCCACACTGCTTCCGGAGGTGTGGGCCTGAGCGCCATCCAAATCTGTAGGACAGTTGGGTGCAGCATAATTGCCACAGCGGGTAGCAAACGGAAACAGAACTATTTGAGAGAGATGCTGGGTATCGAGCACATTTTCCATTCGAGGAATATACAATATTCGGCCCAAATTCTAGAACTGACTAATGGCAAGGGAGTGGATGTTGTTCTCAACTCACTGACCAGCGAAGGATTCAAGGAGGCTACTTTAAAGGCTTGTGGAAAGGGTGCGAGATTTGTAGAAATGAGCAAGCTTAACATTTGGACAAAAAGTGAAGTGAAAGAGTTGAGACCTGATGTGGACTACACAATTGTGGACCTCTCGTCTGACAATGTGGCGAAAGTACAGCATATCTTGGAGCGTTTGAATGAGCTCCACCTGAAAGATCTCATTAAGCCCATTCCTTTTGTGAGGTTTGACGCGCTAAATATTAGAGAAGCTCTTCAATACCTGCAAAAGGCAAAACATGTTGGGAAGGTTGTTTGCGTCATGCCTGAGCTACGTAACGAAGGGGGCGAGCTGAAAGTCTATACCCCGATGTTCAACAACAAAAGCACGTATTTGATAACTGGCGGGCTAGGAGGGATAGGCTCGTTGTTTGTCGATGGATGTTGGATAAGGGGGCTAAGCATATTGTTCTCGCCAGCAGAAGTCCCCCACGTTCGGCTATCCAACGGATTATAAGCGAGTTAAATTCCAAAGGCGCCAACGTAATCTCCATTAAGCTGGACGTTGGAAACTTGGAGCAATGCCGGGAGGTAATAGTGAAGAAGATCGGATGCGAACTGCCACCCCTTCGAGGAATTATGCATGCCGCGGGAACATTGGCTGATGCTCTGTTGGAGGATCTTGATTGGGCCAACTTTTCCTCCACGTTCAACGCTAAAATAAATGGGAGCCTTAATTTACACGCATTAACAAAGCATCTGCAGCTCGAGCATTTTGTCATGTTCTCCTCGCTTTCAGCATTGTTAGGACAGTTGTCAGCTAATCACGGCTGGAAATAAGTTTGAAGATGCTCTCACTCTCTATCGACATTCCGTTGGACTTCCCGCTACAACAATCAATTGGGGACCGTGGAGCGAAGTGGGAGTCGCAACGGAAATAGAAATTGCGGGGCTTTCAGCTCTTTCAAATGCTCTTGGCATTGCTGGTCTTGAGTATGTGTTGAAAAGCGGAGCAACTCAAAAGGCTGTTTTTAACGTCAGCTCGTTTAGTATGATTAGCAAAGTTTACCCACAAATCAGCCACTATTTGGGGGAAAATATGAAAGTCGAAACTTCCATGACTTACAATAGTGTCACACTTAACCCAGAAAAGTTTTGGGGGGAATATGACGAAACGCCTCAGCTCAAAGATAAAATAGATCTAATGAAAGGCTGGCTGCGAAATATTGTGAGGGAGACTCTAAAACATGACGAAAACGAGCTAATTGGAGATGATGCTGACTTGCAGGAAATGGGGGTGGATTCCCTTATGTTTGTTGAAATCAGGAACGGGTTACAGACCCTATTTGGAAACCGTTTTACAGTCAACGCTGGCTGTTGAAAGACTGCACAACAATATCAACACTTTCAACCTTGCTTGTTCAGTTGATTGAAGGGGTGGAGTCAATCGAATGTGACCATCGTCCAACAAACGAAGAAGTGAATGCGCTCATTCGAAACGATTGCCAACTCTCTGAAGCGCTTCGACCCGAACTCGGACAGAATCCAGTGGAAATTGGAGAAACTCACACTGTTCTGCTCACAGGTTGCTCCGGAACCCTGGGCCCTTATATTTTAAAGGAGTTGACGAATTTATCTCAAATTACGCAAGTCTTCTGTCTCATGCGTTCCTCTAAGTCCGGCTTGTTGGATGAAAAACTAGCCAACATTTTAGAAAACAAACAGCTCTTTTCTAAGATTGAAATGAAAAAGGTGAGTTGTGTAGCTGGAAACGTTGCCGAGCCTCACCTCGGGTTGGACCTCGGTTTGTGGGAAGCCCTGTGTGCAAAAGTTGATGCAGTTTTTCACGTCGCTGTCAGTAGCCACCACACTGAAAGGTATACTCAGAGAACCAGAAAAAATGGGTGCCGACCTGTGAACGTGGATGGCACAAAAACGATTTTGGAATTTGCCGTCACAAGTAGATTGAAGCGAGTCTATCACGCGTCTAGTTTACTAGCGGTGACCACAGTTAATGAGGACGGCAAGTTGTCTGAGAACTGGCCGGCAGTTGGTGATTATGACAATGTCACACGTTGGCATATCCCAATACTAAATTCGTTGGTGATTTATTAATGAAGCAGGGAGTGGAACGTGGGATCCCTGTTAAAGTATTTAGACTTCCGATCATTGCTGGTGAGTCTCAAACAGGTTGCTGCTCTATTGAGAATAATCACCTCCTTTTGAGATACATGTTTATCATGAAAAATGGTATAATCCCCTGCAACCCAATCCCAATACCGATGCTTCCCGTTGACAAGTGTGCGGAGGCTTCAGTCAAGCTATTCTTTGATGAAAGGGCTCAATCTGATATATACAATATTTTGCACCGTCAGCCAGATGCGGATCAAGAGTTTGTGGGGGTGGCAAAACGATTTGGCTATCATGTGGATGTGGTAGACTACCAGGTGTTTGCAGAGCGAGCAAGGAGTTCATCTGCCGGGAAGAAACACTCACCATTTTCAATCTTTGAGGAAATGTATCAGGATGACAATGAGATTTTACAGCTGTACACCAGCATCCCTGCCCTTAAAAAGTGGATGCAAGAAAATCAGAGTAAGGATCAAAGTACCTCGTCTATCAGCAGAAACGTAATGAAATACTTGCCCAGTTTTTATGAGAGTCAGGAAAGGACTATTGAATACATTTACCGAGACCTTTCTTTTATAAAAAAACAAGGTGGGTTTCAGAAGTTTGGGCTGTCATGATTTAGTGGGCAACGTTGTTATTGTTATTTTGGGGGAAAACAGTGGGTTTTATTTGTTAATTTACTGCTTAAAATACTTTACAGCTCTATTAGTTTTTTTTCTATGTATGGGTATTAAAAGTAAGCTTTATCACCCTCAAATATGTTGTAAATTCACATTATGATGATAATTAAGGTGGAATAAAATATTTTGTGGCATTAAAGAAATTGGTAACATAAACATTAAAACATTTATGCACTCAATTGTCGAAACGGGAAAGTCTGCTACATGTCAAAAAATTTCCATCATGTTGGTAATTGAAACCACATTTATGCTGGTCCCATTTCATAAACATAAGTTTTAAAAAACTCAAGATGAGGTGGATCGGCGGGGTAAAGTGAGAATGATTTCAAAATTCAAGGATACTGTTGACCTCCTTCTCTTGAAAACCTCTAAAATTTACCCTCTTGTGTTTACTCAATACAATTCCAGAGAAATCTAAAACTTAAGTGCCCTGTATCTGACGCAACACCAAACCTATTCATATCCTATCCAAATCATTATCAACCCGTCGTAGAACTCTTTTGTGTTTAATTTGGCACACCGTGTCCGGTTAGAACTTGAGTCCAATAACGGAGTATCTGCATAATCACTGTCAAGTCTCCATGCCGGTGGACCTTATAACGACGGAAGGCAGACTTGAAGTTGGAGGTCCTTTGAGACGAGTTTTCCAACGGCTCATTCCGACAATAACTAACTTTGAAACTTTCAAAAATTATACTTAATGTGTTTCTTAGTACTTTTCAGACTTAACTTGGAATGCATCTGGAAATTTTAGCCCAAATTCTAGAGTCTAATCCAATTCATTCCCAACTTAATGATCACAAGAAGCTGCTTGAGTATTCGGAAGTGAAAGGAGTAAAATACCTAAACTTTCTTCTTTCTCACCCTTTCTTAAAAAAATACAGGCATTGAGCTGCTCAGCTAGTCAAATTAACATGACGTCAACTTTATTTCCGGTCTATGTAAATACCTCTTCAACCAAGGCCACAAATCCACGCAGATCCCAATTTTGACAACTTACTGAGGTAAACTTTTACGTAGGTAATAAGAAGGTTGCCTCTCCGTCCTGGGCTGAACCTTCGTGGTCAACAATCACTACTGTCAAGAAAATGATTATAGTCTCCTTTTTGGCTAGGAGAATAAAGAGTAAAATTGGGTTTTTGTGATTGACCGCCAAATTTGCGAATTCGGAAACAAATCGGGGTCAAGCTGAAATGAGAAATGCTTGAGTTCATTTGTGCTCAGAACAGGAACACGGAGAAAGTTTCCGTGCGGTTATACTTTTCCCCAGTCAAGCTGGGTAGATTTGGTTTTGACTGGGACACGATTGAGTGCAACGTACTTGTTTTCTTTTCTCAAAGAGTGGATGTTTTGTCATATGAAAGCTTGAAGCGCGGAATGTTGGAAATGACACAAAATTGTCACTTGGTGAAACTAATCTAATACAAATTGTTATACTATTCTGACCTGTTTAATAACACATTAACTCAAGCGAGGAACTTGGGCTCTGATTTGAAAATGAAGCAAAATGTCAATTGAGGTGAAATGCTGAAACAAAAACTAATAGCACTCTGGGTTATTGTGGGCCATTAAACATTAATTTTAAAATTCAGAAAAGTGTTCATAGGTGCATGTATGCACTATTAAACGTGATTTTTGTGCACATTTTTAAACCATTTTCTCAAAACGGGCAAATCACAATTGAATAAAATATATAAAATCAGGCTCTTTTTCAGAAATTATTATTAGACTTCAGAAAGCAACTGTTGGAGGTGTCAAATTACTCTCTAGACTTTGTAAGTTTTTCTGATATATGAATCATTAAAAAGTGCTCCGGTTAATTTTAATCACATACACTTGTGTTACGTAGTCTGGATTTTCATGCAGAGAATTGAATACTTTTACTTTGGAATGGTTTGCATGTAAAAATGGGTCGAATGCTGTATAGGTACAACAGTTATCGTCTACCATCATAAAATTTGTTTTCTGAGTTGGTTTCTTTTTATGACTTAAAAATAGAGCACGAACTTTATAACAAGGCTCAAGAAAAAAGTTTCAACTCTCTTTTCATGAAAAGGGAACTTATTTCCATTCACAGTTGTTCCATCCATAAGGAAGAAAGCATGCACACTCGGTGTTGGGTATATGTAAATGAGCAGGTTATGCTAGGAGTCTTATTACTGTTTTGCCAATTTTATTTTACTAATAAATAACCCTGATTTTAATCGTTTCATGAAATATTGCGAAAAAATGCCAAGTATAAAATACGTTACAGCACAACGCATCAAATGCACGGGCTCATATTTTTTTGCCCTTGATATATTGAGGACTTTCAAAGTCTTGGTTTTCACGTACCGTTTTAAGGTTGACAATTGAGAATTCAGTTACCATCTCAAGTATTATTAGTGATAATGATGATCCTGGATAATTGATATAAACTATCGAAAAAATAAATGACATTACTATTTTTATTTCCGACCTTGCCATTATCTCTGCGGAGTTTGGTCCAACGTTCCAGGTGGTAGCACGGCTGTTGCTGACCATTATCTTCGGAATCAAAAATCATTCTCTATGTACCCCGTTGATCCAGCTCGTCCCAAAATTTTCCTGAAATTATATTTTATGAAATGATGTAAGCATAAATAAAACGTAAATTCTAACAGGCCAATTTTTCATAATTACAAAGATTTTATTAAATAGCTTTCAGTTGTAAGTATTAACTAAAAAATCAGAGTGAAACGACAGATTTTATGAAGTAAACAGAAGTATAGATCGTTCAGTGTGACACCGCAATCTTCCTGCTACTTAAATTGTGTAATAGAATTTACACAAGAGAGTCGCCGACAGTCGCCGATTTATAACCTTATATAACTTTTGCTTTCATGGTTTTGGCTCTCTAGACGTCGAACAGAAGGGAGTAAAAAATGGTACCTTTCCAATCCTCTCTTAAAGCTCTACAAGAAAGACACCAAAACCACCTGCCGTAAAGATTCGTAACTCAAACCAATTCGTCCCTTAAGTGGAACGACGAAATATAATTTTTTATATTTGTTCTGCGAAACAGAGTTTTTGTATAAGAGGAAAAAATGTAATGTGAAAGGGATTGCGACAAGCAAGTGGGTTTCCCTTTCCTGCACATTCAAAACCCATTTTGGATGATGATGATAAGAACTATCAGGATGAAAAAAGTCCTTTTTTATAACCTGGTGTTCTAGCTCGTAAACTTCATAAAATATAATAGAATTGACCATCTCTGCTTGAAAGATTTGCTCAATTGATAAATAAAATGAATGTTTGGCTGAAGGAAGCTTCTATATTGCTTTCTGTTACAAGAAAAGCAAGAAGCCCGTCATGAATATAAGAGAGAGTAGCGTCATATACGCAAGCAGGATTTACTCATTTCGTTGTTTCCGCACACCCCTCAAAAACCAAAGGTTTCAACCAGTCTCTTACTTGTTTACTAGAATGCATTATGATATAAATTATGCACCCAAGGTTGTTTCAGGAAGATGCATGACGACATTGAAGAAGACACAACATAACAAATGCAATTTTGTCTTCTGTTGAAACCTGGAAAAATTGATAAGGGTAATACCAACTGTCCATTTATACAATGCAGCTTCAATTCGACCCCGAGACCAGGGCATTTATTCAACGCTAATTCTCCTAATTTTTGGGAGGTTTCGTATTATTCATGTAATCCACAGTTAATTACACGCATATTTGAGAAATATTCCAGTTTTAAACAGGTTCCAATTGGCTTAGCTTTCACTCATCATTCATTTTCCAGAACATGAAGATCCATCAAATTGGAATACAACTGTCATAAAAAGCTATTGTTACTTTTCAAAATGATGTTGTTCACAACGGATTCGGGTCATGAATTATAACCCGGTAGCTAAAAGACTAGTTCAACCTAACTTAAGTATGAAGACCTCAAATTATGTACAAAAAAAACTTTTACCTAATGTTGTAAGCTGTACAACTTGAAAAAAGATACATACGAAAGAAACGAAAATACCAACATGTTTCTACCCAAATGCACATGAT
Organism: Orchesella cincta; assembly: GCA_001718145.1. Taxonomy (NCBI): domain Eukaryota; kingdom Metazoa; phylum Arthropoda; class Collembola; order Entomobryomorpha; family Orchesellidae; genus Orchesella; species Orchesella cincta. The sequence continues at coordinate 20,229 of LJIJ01002639.1, forward strand.
CCTGATCTTTTCTTACGTGAGGATTTGTTACCACTTGTACTTATCCTAAGGAGCCGGAAACCACAAGTAGCTTTTGTTTTGTACACCATCATTTCCCACCAACCCTTCAACCCCGAAGGTTGTTAAGTCTTAGAAAATTAAACATGTTTGTTGTTTGAAGTCTACCAGAAGGCAATACTGGTGAAGTGCTCATGTTTTCGAACTTGAAACAACCGTAAGTAAAGCCCAGAAATGTTACATTGAACAACTACACAAAACTCATTTTGAATAATATATTTTACTTTTCCAGCTAGCTAAAACATTGCCAAAAAAACAAATTATCATCATGAATCCGCTCTCGGAAGAGGAGTACTTTTACAAAATCGACAATGGTTCTCATCTCCTGCCAGCATTTCCGAACGCTGTTTCTTTCCCGATGGAAAAAAGAATCTGGGAAGGGCTGGGGCACTCTGAGAATCAAGGTCTGGAGTTCATTGAAGCTCTTGGCAAAGCTGCTTACAGGAGAGCTATTAGTGCCCAAAAGCTGCTCATCTCCAAAGGATGTTTGGAAGACTGGGATATTTCGATACTTTCCCTAGTTCTGCAGAATCTTGGGAACTCCTACAACCCAGAGAATGCGGCGGTGCATGTCCTGCACTTTGCGAAACGAGCTGGCTCATCACGCCAGCAAGAAGCTGAGTTTTGAAGAGTACAACGTCAAGGTGAACTCATTCCGGCGTATTATGCAAGGGCTGAGAGTGACTGAGCAGGAGGTTGTGGCTGCTATAAAAGAACTTGGACGCAGTTCCTCAGTTGCTGCTTATAAATCCACGAAAAGACTGTGACAAAAGGGCTGGAAAAGTTTCCCCACAACTTGGAGCTCCTTTTGGCCAAATGTTCATGTTTGAAAAAGATGGTGAGCTCTCGGGCTGAGATAAAGAGGGCGTTTGCCACAAACCAGCCTCACCTGTGGGTGTCCTCCAAAGGAAGATGTACTTGAGCAACCCGCTTCGAAAACGGGCCATGTTGAGCCACCGGAAATTAATCAGTGAGATGACCCATCTCAAAGTTCCCCTTGGGGAATCTTTTAGTTATGATGGGCAACGGATTTACAAGCCCAAGGTGATTCAACAGGCTCCCAAAGGGTTGCCCAACATTACCCCAATAACCCTTTCTGAAATGAACCTCACGGAAGAAACCTTGTATGAAAACCGCTTCATTGATTTAACCATCATTGATGAGCCAAATATCAAACTGTTTTTTGTTCAGCTCGTTGTGGAGGATGAGGATCTCCATTTTGAACCCGTAACTTCAGATCAAGACGCTGGAGACGGAGACTGGAAATAGGGTTGATGATCACAACTGCCTTGTTTATTTGGGGGGATGGATGTCTGCAGGTTTTGTGGGGAAGAGGATGCTCAGTTCAAATGCGGCAAGTGTAAGAACGCCTGGTACTGCTCGAAGGAGTGCCAGGAATTTGACTACAATGTGATGGAACATAAGCTGATTTGTCGGCATATTAAAAAATGCGTTTTGTATTGAGTTTGTTATATTTTGAAATTTATCATGGAATTCGCTTTAATCATTTAGCATTTGTAGCAGGTTTTAGTCTAGATGAATAAATTGAACTAACAATCAAACTTGAAAGCATAAAACTGAGTTATTATCATTTAATATTAATATAAAATTTGTTAAAATTTGTTAGTATTTATTAAAAATTCATATCAGACTGCGACTTCTTTTGGTAATCATCATCATCGCTCATAATTGTTATTGATATACCGTATATTCCCGTAACCAAGTCGCACAGCAGCCCGGAAAATGGGCTGAAATAGAATTGCAGACTTATTGAAGTCCTGGGGTGAAGTGAAACTGTCTCCGGCTAAGTTTAGTCACGTTCACTTCTGACCCTGAACTTCGAATTCAGAAGTCAGTCATATAAACTTGAAATGTAACTGTATCGAATAGGTAAATGCAGCCCTGCCTAATTATTCCAATTAACTCGATAACGACGTCTTCCTCCCACCTCCGCTTTCATTCCTCGTTTTGTTCTGTATTTCATTTATGAACAGTGCTCGAAATTTGCCGTCAATATTGCTTTTTGTCACACTCGTTTTAAATGACAATATTGGCAATATTGGTTTGATGGAAATACAAAATAATGGATATGGCTCAAAGTAGGGCAATGGCATGTAAAATATATTAACTGTATATTTAAATTTTAACAAAATTTAAGATTATGTTAGAAATTAACTGGGTGCCTTTAAAGTTTACCAACGCGGCAAACGGCGTTGTCGGGATTAGGGACACCCCAAATTTCAGAATTCGGGAAATCGAGAATGGGTTACCTTTTTGTTAATCACTGTTTTATAGGGGCGCGTGTTATTGTATAAATGTGTAATTGGTCAGTTTTGCTTTTAACTTTTTCGGGAAATCGGCCATTTATCTCAAAATTTGGGAAATTTCTAATTTCGTGGAAAATTGCAGTAGAGGTCTTTCAAACATTGTTTAGGCACCCGGAAAAAATTAATATTTAAAATTTAAAATAAACTAGATTTCAGTATGGAACGCAGGTCTCTTATTTCCACAAATGACGCTGTTGCGTTGCCTCTTTTTAAGCAAGGTCAATCGCATTATCACTGCATAGTTATAAAACACACCAAAATTAATTTAGTCAGAATAACACTGTTAATTCTAACCTAATTTTAAATTTTGTTAAAATTAAAATATACAGTGTGAAAATGAGCATTTAGTGAGTAAAAAGTGGCAGCTGCATTGCTGCATAGCACTGCAAAGCTGGGTTAGCTTTATAGCTGGCATTGCTGGATCTCTTCCAAAGCAAAATCGTTACGAAATAATTTGACAGTATCCATTTTCTTTTATATACTAATGTATTTTTTGTAGATTTAAATTTGGAAAGAAGAGTTTTATTACATAAAAACTCCACTTTATAATATAAAAAAATGAAATACAAGCATTCCGGGTCTGACCTACAATTAAAAGATTCAAATATGTTGGAATTTAACTGTTTATTCAATGCGTTACAAAATTACGACTAAACTTGTTTATGTTCTTTATGCTAATGTAACCTTTTTTGATGTAGCTTGGCAGTTTTTTTGTTTTAAATAATCATCACCATCGTCTTTTTCTCAATGAAATGCAAAGGACAGAGGAAACAAACTGGATACAGAGAGAACAAATGATATTACAAGAGGGGTACAGTTGAAGGGTATAAAGCTGATAATATCAGAGACGTATAGTAAAAAATAGAATACAGAGAGGGTACAGCGAGGGTTAAAAATAGAATACAGCAGAGGGTAAAAAAAAAGAGATACAGAGAGGGTAAATAAATAGGAATACAGAGAGGGTACAGAGGAGGGTACAGAGAGGGTAAAAATAGAATACAGAGAGGGGTAAAAATAGAATATTTCAGAAAGAGAATTGGTAAGGGGACTAACATGAAAGTACATGATGGGGCGGAAAGTTTTACACCGCAGAGGGTGCTAATATATATAGGTACCCAATAACAGAGGAGAGTCTGAGATACATAAGTTAGGGTAAACCTATAAGTAAGAAATACCAGGAGAGGTACAGAAGAGGTAAAATAGAGGGTAGGCAACTGGAGGTACAGGAGAAGGGTAAAAACCTAGAACTCACAAGAGAGCTTGGAAATACCAGGAGAGGGTGTTAGAAAATAAGTTATTCTAGAGAAAGGGTAAAAAATAGAATACCAGAGAGAGATAAGATCGCTCTCGCGCGCAAGATACAGAGAAGGGTAAAAATAGATAACAGGAAGGTGTTGGTACCAGAAGGAGGGTAAAAATTAGAATACAAGAGTTGAGATTGGTGTACCAGAGGAGAGTAAAAAATAGATACCCCAAGAGAGGGGTTAACATGAGAGGGGTAAAGCACAGGTGTATACAGGAGAAGGGATAACAGGAGGAGGTAAAAACGTAATACAGAGAGGGATACAAGAGAGCCGGTATAAAATCGTTATATCAGATAGGTACAGAAAGGGATAGGAGAGAGGGTGTAGAATAAGAAAGGGTAAAAAACCTCGTAATTCCACGAAAACTTAAGCAGGGGTAAAGGTTTTAGTCCAATCTCAGGAGGGCCGGGTTACTAGCAGTTACAGTGAGAGGGTAAAAAATATGTATACAGGATCGCATCCTTGACGCTACGCGCGGACGCAGAGGAGGTAAATGTGTGTGAGGAGGAATACAAAGAGTAAACCCAATTAGAAATAACGCGCTCAGAACTCAGGTAGAGGAGAAAGTTTTATGGGCAGGTACAGAGGATGAGGATATCAAAAGAACCTTCCGGGTGTGTTACATATGAGGGTTATGTGAAAACGCGAATGTATATTGGATGATGGACTGGAAGGGCCGCGAGGCGTAGGTCTCGCGAACTTTGCACGGAATGGTTCCCTGAGTCCAGCAATGATACTTTTAATGAAACTTCCCAAGATTACCATTTTCTTGAGGCTGGAAAAATCGAACACGCCAGACAGTTGTCCTATTTACGGGACGGGTTTCTGTACATGATAGAATTGAAATATTTAATTCTGGTATATAGTTTAACATTTAGGATATGGTTTAGCGAGTATATCTATGCATATATAATTGTCGAAAATAAGACTTTGGTTTATCTAGAGGTTTTGGAAAAAGGGTGATTGTTAATTGGGCACCTTGTTCCTCACAATGACACAGGCCATACATAATCGCAAGGAATCTGCAAGATGGGTGGCCATTTTTATTAAGTTTTACATTTTATTTGGAATGTCATTATTTTACTCCTGGGGTTATTTTTTTTGTTCTAAAACATCTGTGCGGTTTTGTGCGGGGA